>CM076584.1:920109584-920295219 GCA_034641835.2 Pinus albicaulis | reverse complement strand
TTTCAGAACGCTGTAAATGCAAAAATAAAATAACAGCAGTAACAAACAGTTATTCAACACATCATAACTCAGAAATTTTTGGTCAAGGTGACCCTGGAAAAACCCCCTACAACTCTTGGGGAAAACCAGTCTGGAAGCTTCTCTTTTATTTCTGAAAAATGCTTTTACAGTGAGCAGTAATGCACAGAAAATTACAGCAAACACAAAAATCACTTATCTTGACTTTCGTGCCACCCTCCACCAAAAAACGTGCCAAAAATGAAGAACATAAATTTTTCAATTACAAGATTAAATGTCAAGTTTTAGTCGCTCGAAAGCGTGCTCTAATGACCGTACCTGACTAGATGGACTCGCATGTGATGGGACAAGAAATTTTCTTTCTCGATTTTCGTGCCCGGTAAAACGTCTTGAAAAATCTGTTTCCTTGTCACGTTCAGCCTCACTCTAACAAGCCGCTCTCTTCTCGAAAACCGTGCAAATGCCGTACGGACTTTCTTCGCCTTGGATAATGTGCCAATGAACTCGTATGGACTTTTCAAATTCTGGGAAGTGTGCTCTTTGCGTACCTGACTTACTGTGGCCGCCTTGGCCGCTCTCCCTCTCGCTCGTAAATCACTCTTCGGCCTCCCTCTCCTTCTCCCAATCTGCTCATGAAAGAATGAATGACCTTTTCCTCCTTTTCCTCCTTTAATCTAACCCTAAGTGACTTTTGGGGAATCCCTAAATCCAATGGCCGAGATAGATTGAGATCTAGGGCTGAGATTAAATGCTTATTTAAATCTCACTTTCTATTTTTTAATTCACCCCACTTTAATAAAGACCCACTTAGTCTTTTATTTCCAAAGTCACTTTTTCCTTTCTAATTTTACATTGACTTTATTAAAAGTCACTTTAAAATTAGACTTTAGTAACTTTTTCACTTAAAGTCACTTTTAAATTAGATTTGACTTTATAACTTTATAAAGTCACTTTAGTAACTTTATCACTTAAGTCACTTTTAATTAGATTTAACTTTATAAAAAATTATAAAAGTTACTTTAGGAGAAAAATTAAATTCTTTGGACACTTTTCCCTAGGCCAAAGATCAAAGCCTTAGGGAACCACCTGTTCTCCGGTAACCAAATTTCAACACTCCCTCTTACCGAGGAAGGTGTTCCTCACCACACCCATCTTGTCTCCGAAGTAGACATGCTTGCCTCGTGGTAGGGCTTTGGTAAGAATATCTGCAACCTGCTCATCAGTGGAAATATACTCAAGCTTCGCAGCTCCCTTTTGAACATAGTCTTTGATGAAATGATATCTGATGCCGATATGCTTTGATCTGTCATGAAATACTGGATTCTCCGTGAGTTTAATGCAACTCTGATTATCACAGTAAATCACTGAAGGTCTCAACGACTGAACAAATAAGCCAAACAACATCTTGAGAAGCCAAATGGCCTCACAACTAGCTAGACTAGCTGCAATGTACTCTGCTTCCGTTGAACTCAATGCTACTGACTGCTGCTTTCGGCTGAACCACGACACCACTGCCGAACCCAACCCAAAATAGCGCCCCGAAGTGCTCTTCCTATCGAAGTGACAACTCGGTCAACCGGGACTGGGCAACCTCGCCAATCTCATCACATCCCCCTTCGTATCCACCATAATCCATCGTCTTCCCCTCGCAAGTATCGCAAAATGTGTTTTGTACCTACCCAAAGGGAACCTTCCTAGGCTCACAACATAAACCGACTCATCGTGTTGACTCGCAAAACAAATATCCGGTCTAGTGTTGACCAAATACATCAAGGAACCAACTCACTGCCTCAGGATACTGGGGATCCACCAATCTCGGAATCCGGCATGAAACTTCTTCCAGTTAGTGATCATAGGTGTCGACATGGGTATATAATCCTCCATGTGGAATCTGCTAAGGATGTCCACAATATACTTCCCCTGTCCCAGGAAGCAATGCCCCTTCTTCTGCCACACCTCCAAAACCAAAAGGTAATGCATCAAGCCAATGTCCTTCATCTCGAACTTCGAAGCAAGATCTCTCTTGCAACTCTCTGAGTGTCTCTCTGCACCCGTAATGACCAAGTCATCCACATACAACACCAGAACGAGAGGCTCCTCACCTATCACAATAAAGTATAGGTTTGGATCTGCATCACTCTTCGTGAAACCCATCTTCTGCAAGTACGTGTCAATCTTGGAGTACCAAGCTCTAGGAGCTTGCTTCAGGCCATAAAGGGCCTTCTTCAGTTTGCATACATGGGACTCCTTCCCATGCACCTCAAAGCCCCGTGGCTGCTCAATGTACACCTCCTCCTGTATTAAGCCACTGAGAAATGCGGTCTTCACATCCATCTGGTGGATCTTCCAACCCATCTTTGCTGCTATTGATATAATGGAGCTGACGGGCGATATCGAGCCACAGGAGCGAAGGTCTCCGCATAATCAACTCCCTCTACCCGGGAGAACCCTCTAGCTACAAAATCGCTTTGAATTTCTCAATGCTGCCATCTGCAGCATGCTTTACCTTGTAAAGCCATCGGGAAGTAACCACAGATTTTCCCTCAGGCCTAGGCACCACCTCCCAAACATCATTCTTCATGATAGAAGAATACTCCTCCTGCATGGCCTCTCTCCAGACCTGCTGGCTAGCTTCCTCCTCATAGCTAGAAGGCTCAGAGTCAAGGATGCTTCTCTGTGGCCATTGCCATATAGCTAAACCCGGTGGTTCCGCCTTCCGACCGCCCAGGTCGCACAGATGTGGTATCTCTCAAGGTGTCTTGAAGCCGCTCAGCTTCCTTCCCCTCGAGTGCACTTCTCCCGCCGGGAGAATAAAACTCCTCCTCCTCAACACGTAGAGCCCCGAACTCCCGACCGCGCCTGCCCGCCGTCCCCCGCCCGCACCTAAACCCGCATGCCGAGGTCGGTGGTGAACCGTCCATCGCGGGACTCCCAAGAACTGCTTTGTGGACTGCTCTGCGTGCTGCCCATAGCACCACCCCTCTGACTCTGCGAGCCACTCCCCACCGACGGACCTGACATCGTCATAGATGTACCTCCGGATCCTCCTGATCCCTGCCCACTGGATCCCTGCGACTGACTCAACTGCTGCTGAGGGTCTGGCTGATCCAGATACTCGAACTCCCGTGACCTCCTAAAGGCCCTGTCCTCCTCGAACTTTACATCCCGCCTGACAACAACTTTCCTCTGCGCAGGAATGTAAATCCGAAAGGCCTTGGAGGTCTCACTGTAGCCCACAAAGATACCCTTCTCTGCGGTGGGCTCTAGTTTGGTCCTCTTCTCCTTGGGTATGTAGGAGTATGTCATGCACCCAAAGACACGAAGATGACCCATATCAGGCTTCTTCCCAGAAAAAGCCTCCTCCGGAGTCATGTGCCCCAAGGCACGATGCGGACTCCTGTTCTGCAAGTAAACAGCTGTGTTGCAGGCCTCTGCCCACAAAAACAATGGCAACCCCCGATCATGTAACATGGCTTTGGCAGCCCCTCCGATGGATCTGTTCTTCCTCTCCGCAACCCCGTTCTGCTGGGGGTTGTAAGGAACAGTGAGCTCCCTCCTAATGCCTACCTCCACACAATAGTCAACAAACTCTCCAAGGGTGTACTCTCCTCCATTGTCCGACCTCAGGGACTTGATCTTCCGACCTGTCTGTGTCTCCACAAGAGCTCTGAACTCCTGAAACCGCTTGAAGACCTCACACTTGGTCTTCAAGAAATAAATCCAGGTCCTCCTGGAGTGATCATCAATGAATAACACATAGTACTCATATCCACTCAAGGAAACATGAGACATCCGACCCCTCACATCGGAATGAATCAAATCAAGTATCCCAGTCGCTCTGCTGTCACTGCCGGGAAAAGGGGATTTGGCAAACTTGCCCATCGCACATCCTCTGCAAGTATCAAAGTGATCAGTATTGAACTCTGGCACACCTGTAGTGATCTCCCGCAAAGTCCTCAAGGCTCCATGATGCATGTGCCCCATCCTGCGGTGCCAAATCTCACACTGCTCAGAACTGCTAGCTCTGTTGTCGGTACTACTGCTCAATGCCAAAAGGGACTGAAATGCAAACTTGTAAAACTTTGCATGGCATACACCTATCATTCTAGCTGAATCAGCTGGAGTGCCCCTGGGATACATCAACACCTGTCCTCCCCTGAATAGTATCTCATATCCTCTGTCCTCCAAAGCTGAGACGGATATGAGGTTCTTCCTCATCCCCGGCACATAAAGAACATCTGACACCTTCAAGGGAGGTTTGGACTCCCTCTGAAATGTCAATGTTCCCACACCGACTGCTCTAACAACTCTGTCATCACCGAGTACTACCTCTTCATCAGTGCCACTCTCTGAAAGCTCTGAGAAGTACTCACGGACTCCTGTCATGTGACGTGAAGCCCCACTGTCCACATACCAGATACCCGAAGATGCTCCGCTAATCGAGGGAAATGCATGCTCCCTCTGAACCTCTATGGCAGATAATCCCGCACTAGAAGACTCACACGCAATGAACCCAAACTCCCGGTCAAAGCTCGATCCGTGTCTCAACCTCTACCAAGCCGCTGTCTGTCTTCTTCTTCTCCGGACACACAACTGCATAGTGTCCCATCTTCTGACAATTCCAACACTTCACTTTGGAATAGCCCTTCTGTGTGTTATCCTGTTTACCTTTACCTTTGCCTTTGCCCCCACCATTGCTTCTGGAAGCCTGCTTCTTCCCTTTGCCTTTCTTGCGTCCTGCCAACAGTGCTACATCCTCATCCTGCTCAACTGGCTTGGCTGCCCCAAGCTGACCTTTCCTGATCTCTGTCTGAATGCAATCATCCCAAAACCTCTCCCATGTGGGAAGGGTCTCACGTGCACAAACCCCATCAACAAAGTTCATCCATGAACTGGGGAGGCCATTCACTGCAATCCACACCAACTCAGTGGGTGGAATGGCCTCTCCAATCGCTGCCAACTCATCTCTCACATTAGTAATCTTTGTGAGATATCCAGCTGCACTATCAGTCTTACCCATCTTAATGTTCTTCACCTTCTCCTTCAGGACCATTTTCCGGTTCTCATTGGTACTCTGGTAGAGGTTGGTCAATGCTGTCCTCAAGGCTCCATGATGCATGTGCCCCATCCTGCGGTGCCAAATCTCACACCGCTCGTAACCGCTAGCTCTCTGGTTTTGGCATTTCATCGTTTCTTAACAATGCCAAAAGGGGCTGAAATGCAAACTTGTACACCTTTGCATGGCGTACACCTATCACTCTAGCTGAATCAGCTGGAGCGCCCCTGGGATACATCAGCACCTGTCCACCCCTGAACAGTATCTCATATCCTCTGTCCTCCAAAGCCGAGACGGATATGAGGTTCTTCCTCATCCCTGGCACATAAAGAACATCTGACACCTTCAAGGGAGGTTTAGACTCCCTCTGAAATGTCAGTGTTCCCACACCGACTGCTCTAACAACTCTGTCATCACCGAGTACCACCTCTATATCAGTGCCACTCTCTGAAAGCTCTGAGAAGTACTCACGGACTCCTGTCATATGACGTGAAGCCCCACTGTCCACATACCAGATACCTGAAGATGCTCCGCTAATAAAGGAAAAAGGCGTTCCTCCCCAATCCTCCGCTGCGTGCGTATAATCCCCGCACTAAAGACTCACACGCAACAGAACCCAAACTCCCAGTCAAAGCGATCCGCAAAGTCCTCAACCTCTGCTGAAGTTGCCATGCTCTGGTTCTTCCCCTTCTTCTTCTTCTTCTCCGGACACACAACTGCATAGTGTCCCATCTTCTGACAATTCCAACACTTCACTTTGGAATAGTCCTTCTGTGAGTTATCCTGTTTACCTTTACCTTTGCCTTTGCCCCACCATTGCTTGTGGAAGCCTGCTTCTTCCCTTTGCCTTTCTTGCGTCCTGCCAACAGTGCTACATCCTCATCCTGCTCAACTGGCTTGGCTGCCCCAAGCTGACCTTTCCCGATCTCTGTCTGAATGCAATCATCCCAAAACCTCTCCCATGTGGGAAGGGTCTCACGTGCACAAACCCCATCAGCAAAGTTCATCCATGAACTGGGGAGGCCATTCACTGCAATCCGCACCAACTCAGTGGGAGAAATGGCCTCTCCAATCGCTGCCAACTCATCTCTCACATTAGTAATCTTTGTGAGATATCCAGCTGCACTATCAGTCTTAGCCATCTTAATGTTCTTCATCTTCTCCTTCAGGACCATCTTCCGGTTCTCATTGGTACTCTGGTAGAGATTGGACAATGCTGTCCACATCTCATGAGCATTTCTCTTCCCTCTCACATGAGGAATGCAATGGTCTTTGATTCCGTCTAGAATCAGCCTCTTACCCTTGTTGTTCTTTCTATTATATGCTGCCAACTGAGTAGCATCAGTAGGCACATTCACAGGGTTCTGAGTGGTATGCACCATAATATCCCAGACTTCCGCCTCCTCAAAGATACTCTGCATTCTCTCCTTCCAAACACTGTAATTTGTATGCCCATCCAGCCTTATCCTCCACCCTCAATCCCAAAGACATCCTGCTGTCCTAAAACTGAAAAATAACACTGCTGTAGTAAAGGTAAAAATCTGCTGTTTGTGAAAAATCAGCTTGCTGGAATTTTCTGAGTGAAAAATCAAGAGGCCGTAACTTTCTCTCCTTGTTGTCCCAACCGCTCTTCAAGACTCAGGCCTGACATACCATGTAGAATTCTCTATTTCCCAATTCCGGTTTTCGCTTTCACCTATAAGCCAAAATAATTAATGCCCTTTCCCTGTATATCCATACATTTAATAAATCAAAAAATAAATTCCACAAAAACACAAATTTCCGTAAAATTCTTTAACGCCGTAGTAAATGCGTAAATAAAATAACAACAGAATAAACACTATCCAACACATCATAACTCGAATTTTTATCAAGGTGACCCCGGAAAAACCCCTACAACTCTTGGGAAACCAGTTCAAGCCTTATTTCGAAAATGCTTTTACAAATGAGCAAATTGGCTACGTAAAAATTACATGAAGACACAAAAAAAATCACTATCTTGACTTTCGTGCCACCCTCCACCTCGAAAAACGTGCCAAACAGCAAACATAGATTTTTCAGAGAAATTACAGCATTAAATGCTGTCTTAGCTGCCTCGGAAAGCGTGTCAGGAATGACCGTACAGACTGTACAGATTCTGTACGGATGGGACATCAGCCCCCTTTCTCGATTTTCGTGCCCAGAAAAATCTGCCTTGAAAATCGTGCTCCTTGTGCTGCTGTTCCAGCTCTCGAAAACAGTGTTGCCCCTTTCTCGAAAACCGTGCAAATGCTGTACGGACTTTCTGCCTTGGATAATGTGCCAATGAACTCTGCTGTGTGGAGTCTTCAGCCTTGGGAAGTGTGCTCTTTTTGCTCTTTGCTGCATTTTGCTGGTCGCCTTGCCGTTCTCTCCTCTCGCTTCGTAAATCACTTCCCGCTCCTCTCCTCCTCTCTCAATTTGTTCATGAAAGAATGAATGACCTTTTTCCTCCTTTAACCTAACCCTAAGTGACTTTTGGGGAATCCCTAAATCCAATGGCCGAGAGAGCTTTAGATCTAGGGCTGAGATTAAATGCTCATTTAAATCTCACTTTCTATTTTTAATTCACCCCACTTTAATAAAGACCCACTTAGTCTTTTATTTCCAAAGTCACTCTTTTCCTTTCTAATTCTTATATTGACTTCTCTTAAAGTCACTTTAACTTCTAGTAACTTTATCACTTAAAGTCACTTTAAAAATTAGATTTGACTTTATAACTTTATAAAGTCACTTTAGTAACTTTATCACTTAAGTCACTTTTAATTAGATTTAACTTTTAAAAAAATTATAAAGTTACTTTAGGAGAAAAATTAAATTCTTTTGGACACTTTTCCCTAGGCCAAAGATCAAAGCCTTAGGGAACCACCTGTCCTCCGGTACCAAATTTCAACAAAGGTCTGGGCGGAGAGGGTTTGTGTTTTTTTTTTGGTAAATCAATACAACAGATCTGTACAAATCTTTTGCTGGAGTCAAGTTAATGTAGCCCTTCCACAGTTCACTGTTCTCACTGATGAGTTTCTACAGCAGTCTGAGCTCTTCAACTGATCACAGGAAATGAGGTTGAGGTTCGAGCTACACAAGAGACTTTTCTTGCCTAAACACGCCCTCCAAGGTGCACACAGTCCGAGGTTTTTATCACAAGTTTAAGCCTTAAAAATGAGCCTTCCACAATTTTGCAATTCCAAGTTCTGATTAACTGTCACAGGTGGTTTTTCCTCCACAGATGGTTGTCAAGGGGCCGAAGGTGACAGAACCTTTAATAAGGACTGTAGTCCGAGCTCTTTAACAACCCTCTTCCTTTACTGTCCAAAGTCCGAGCTTCTAGAAGAGTTGCAGATTCGAGTTCTTACAAGATGACTGTCCTCAAAAAATTTAATAGAATTTGCCCAAAAAACAGAGATATCAAGTCCTCCTCGGTTTTCTTCAGTACACGATCTTGAAAAACTCTGATTTAAAAAATCTGCAATTCTGGAATTGCAATCCCTGGGTGATCACACAGATCCGAAGAGCGATGGCTCCGATACCAATGGAGTGTAAAAACTCTGGTAAACTTGATAAATATATATTATTAATGATGAAGATAAGAGATAAGAGATGATTACAATGAGGGATCGCCTGGGCTTTAAATAGCCTCAAGGTGTCCCTTGGCGAAGAGCTTTCAGTTAATAAAACCTAATATAACTATATCTAACTAATAATTAATAAAATATTCATAACAGCTACCGCAGATAGGCTCCTACAGGCAGACTACCCAAGCTCTTTAACTAGACAATTTATCCAGTATTTCACAAGCTTGTCCAAGCACTTCCTAGAATGTCACTTTTCTGTAGATCTGTTCTACGCAATAAGCTACAGGTCTGAACACTTACCCTTCCGAGCAGCTTCAAATGACTGTAATATTCCAAGCAAGGTGTTTAGATCACAGGTGTAGGAGCTTCCAGAAATGTTTGTTGTCCGAGCTACATGAATCTCAGACCTGAGCTATCACAGATTTATGATCTGGTCCGAGCTCCACAGGTATCAAAAGCCTAGACTTGAGGTATATCTCTGAACTGTACAGATATATCTGAGCTGTAGTAATTATAAGACTGAGGTGATGTCCGAGGTTTAGAGGATATAGATCTGAAACAGCAGTTCAAGCCTAATCCGAAGTGTTGACCCTCAAATCCAAGCTTCAGATCCACATTCCGAATTGTGATCTCTGCACTTAATCCAAATTTCAGAGTGTAACTTGATTGACTGTATATGATAAAGGTCTGGACTCTGCGGTCAGGTAAGTCTTGTTTAATCACAGGATTTCTGAAACCTTTTGTGCCCACCAGCCTTTAAGAAATCCAAGCTAGAAAGAATAACAAGAATGCCCAAGACAGTGTTCTTATAATGTCCTCACCGACCTCCTATTACTTTTCTGCCCTCTCACTGTATTAACTCTAAATTGCTTGACCGAAATGATGCTGAAAAAATGAGGATCGGTGGTTTATATTTATAATAGTTTACCATATTTGAAAGGACATGTCCTTCTAAGGAAAGGTTGACATGAGAGATAGAGTATAAGGTTGGCTAGACTGCAAAGATAGGATATATGACCTTAAAAAATCGATTTCTCCTAGACTATTTGGAGTTAGGAGCTGAGCGAAGGCTCATTGGAAAGAGTAAAGAGTCCTCTACAAGATGCTGAAGGAGCCATTGTGATAGGATGCCTCCAAGGTGACAAAAAATAATTTTCGTTGTTACTGTTCTTGAAATAAGGTTAGACCATCTTTGTTAGAATTTCAAGAGTGCCTTCCTATGTCATCAAGTGCTCAAATAGTGCAACATCCATAGCCTATTTATCCATCAAGTGTCATTATTCATGTCATCAAGTATAGTAATCCATGTCATCAAGATCTTCATCATCAAATGTATCATCATTCATGTCATCATCTTGTTAAATTTCTAGGATAGAGTTTAGGGCTTCTTCTTCAAGAGTAAGGACATCATCATGATTTTAGCGCTTCTTCATTAAGAGCAAGGACATCATCATGGTTTTAGCGCTTCTTCATTAAGAGCAAGGACATCATCATGGTTTTAGCGCTTCTTCATCAAGAGCAAGGATATCATATTAGGGCTTCAAGTGACCTTGATTTATAATATTCATGAGGTTATAGCATCTAGGGCAACATCATGCATCACAAGAATTTGCCATCACAAACAATGACATATTGACATCAATGACAACCTTGACCAACGGTCTCCCCTTTGTCATTGATGGCAATATTCTTGCCCTTTCAATATTCTCTCCCCCTTTGACATCAATGGCAAATGGGGTGCCCAAGTATTACACCTATCAAGCTGCTTTTTGACATGTTGCTTCTTCATGTTTCCTTCATCAATGATAGTTCTCCATGTAAGATATGTTGCTCCCCCTGTCGTGGTGCTCTTGCTTCAATGAAATTGCTCCCCCTAAGCCTTTGCATGCCTTCATGGAAATGGATGAGGTCGATGATCAACCAGCTCCCCCTACCTGCATAAACTCCTTTAGCTCTTCAAGAAAGATTGCTTGCCTTGTGATCAACTGGAAGAAATCTTCAACAATTGATAGATTTGGTCAGACTCTCAGATAGTGAGGGCATTTGTATGGTTTTGTACAAAGTTACATATGTCGTGCATCCTCAATAATGGCTCCAATCCAAAGCACATCGAAGCAATAGATTTTAGTGCCAAGTTCAATGAATGGACAATGCAAGGTGTCCAAAATACTTGTGGATATTTTGCTTCCACAATCATGCCAACGACCTTGCAAACAAAAGTGCATTATTTGTAATGATTTGCACACAACAATCCACACCTACACTTTCAATAACTTTGAGAAATAACTCACCCATATATTGTGCATCCTTTAGACTGGGCCCAAGTGCATCCACCGATTTCAAGAAAACTGACCATTCAAGGATGACACCCATGAAGTTAATGGCGGGTGGCGTATTTGGATCCGTCCATCCATCGTAAACAATGCTAACCCCGCATGTTGGCCATGCTAATTTAATAGGCTCAAGCATTTTGTCCACCTCTTTCTTTGCCTTGTCAACAATGTGGTTCTCGAGCTCTATGACCTGTGAGGCACATACCTCGATGGAGCCCCATGACTAAGAGCCCAACACATCTCAATAAATAGAGGGATCAGGCAACATTAAAGGATATGAAGTTCGATAGGAAAAATGCAATGGTGAGATCAAGCCTCTTCCTTCTCTTTTGGAAAATCTTGTCCATTGGACCAACCTGCAGCTTGCTCTTCTCTTTGCTAATTCTCCCTACTAAAAGTCTCAAAAGGGAACTTGTTGTCGCTTCCTTAAGAATGGAAGGGGGTCATCATTCTTGGTTTTTTTTTAAATTTTGCCGCCACATTTGCCTCACTCAATACTCGCTCTTTTTCCACCTCTTCCTCTTGGCGATTCAATTGTCAGACAACATTTAATTCCACAACCCGGAATACCCAACAAATGAGCTTTCACATGGAAATATTTGCAAGTGAATGGCCATTGCAAAAATTGCATTTCCATGAACAATTTCCTCCTCTTCCCTTTTTTTGTCAGCTCTCCCTCTCTTGTCACATATTTCATTAATGGGTATTTGGGATCACTTGTTTTCCCCGCACATTTGAAGCCGCCACAGCAACCCCACTTCCAATGGATGGAATATTTGGCAAGACTCCCGATGAAAGAGGGACAGAGGGGCATCTCCAATGGGGACATTCTTTCCCCTTTCTTTGCCCCCGTCTTGCCGCTTTGATTGAGCCATGAATATCGTAAAAATAAACAAAAAACAACTAAATATATAAAACATATGCATGCAAACACTAACAACAAACTAAATGCAAAATATAGAGGGACAATGCACTTACTCTGATGTCGATCTCTCTTCGGAAGAACTCCCCTTTCTCCTTGCTCACACTTGCTCCTTGCTCACACTAGCCTCCTTCTCACTTCACAAACGAAATGGGTGAAAAGAATGAGGAAAAACTCACTTTATAGCAAAAACGATGCGTATTTTTGAACCCGTTGGCCCTCTGCCATATCTCGATTTCACGAGATACGACATATCAGAATTAGGTCAATCCGTGACGAATTCGTACCCGATACGGGGATTCTGCGATTCGTGCCTCTTTTGGACGAATCCGGCTATTTAGCGTTTAATATGCAAAATCATAAAAAATGGACTATCGGAAAATGGAGTGTCTGCCTTGGTCCTATATTTGCAAAGCTCAATAACTAAGACATTCAAGAACTACAAAAGATTGTGGTCAAGTATGTTTAATCCTATAAAAGTATATTGGAAGGTATGGATATGGAATTGATGCCGAGGTTTTATAAGTCGCAACAAGCGCAACTCTCGACACAAGAGGTGTTCCTATGAGAGGGATTCTACCACCTTCTTGACTTTGCTCGCATAACTCCGTGCTTTGAATATCCCGGATAACCTAATCAAAGACTATAACGAGGTACACAATTCCACAAAAGGTAATCAATTGGATAACATTGAAGAAAACTCAAGTGTAAGCAAGGATGATGAGCAAATGTTAGTTATGGAGGTGGAAGACAATGGCAATGAAAAAGAAAATATCTCTTCCGAGGATGATGAAGAGTTGGATCCTCCGAGCCTCCCAAATCACGCAAGAAAGAATGGATGGATATAGTATGTCGCGTAGGTTAAGGAGGGCATGCAATTCTAATGAAGTGTTCTTTCATTTGCACGAAGAAGAGTGAAGCTTCATAAGATGAAAATGTGAGTATAAAGAAACCCCACTATGCTCTCCTCTTAGAAGCATACTACCAAAAACTGCGTAGCAAATACCTTAGCTATTGTTCTTCAAGAGAAGAGGAAGGAAGAGTCGCCCCGTTGGTTAACTAACCAAGATGAAGATACCTGAGGATATAGTTGAGGAAGATGAGTCCTTGTTAAATCTACATGATGACTCGGATGATTTCGAGAACATGTGTGTTGAGGATGACGAGGCTATATAAAGCAGTTGAGGCTTAATTTTACCTTTCTCGCAGGATGTCACTCCCGATAACTCTCCTTTTGAGGACCTTGAGGAAGGTGGTCCCATGAGCTCTTTAGAAGATAACATTGAAGACTATTTCCGCATCGAAAAGGAGAAATGGAAATTATCGGGCCTCAATTTGATTGTGCTCCCATTTATGATACCGACAAAGAGGATGATGTTGAAATTAGTATTCCTTTTCTCGAGCATTACTTACGATGACATATCCATCGATACTCCTCGGGAAGGGATTATTTTCCCTTTTGCAAGAGGAGGGTATGGGGAGTAGTTGATTCTCCTTTTAGGGGAGACTCAATCTTTGGTACTAATAATAATGAAATAAATAAGGCTCCCACCTACCTTCCTTGTGATTCTATATTCAAATCACTTGAGCGTTAGATTATGATTTGGAGGAAGAAAGACCCTATGAATATAATGTTTCACTTCCCTTCTGCCTTTTCCTCTTGTTCATCATCCTCGCCTCCTCAAGTGATTCCCCGACCTCTTCTCATATGATCTCAAGTGTTCGTGAGCCCTTTCCCCTCCCGAGTGTAGTGTCAAGGAAGAACCCTCAAGATTATATTTTTACCTCCTTGACGCACCCTTGGGGTTTTGATCACTCCATATCCTCCTCTCCAAAGTTGTGACCATCACCTCGAGCACCTTAGTTGTTACACTTCTTCTTTCCTCAACATTCCTTCCTCTAATCACGGCCTAGTGGCATCTACAAAACATAATACCATAAGTAATGATCGTGATAGGGAGTTCTTGAGAGTGATCATCCATTCCTCCATTCTCGTACTTGGAGGGAAAGCACCGCCACTTCTAGGATCGACTCATTTTTCTTTTCTCCTAGGGCTTCCTTTACCCTTTAAGAGGACTGTTCTCCTAGCTCCCAAATTTCCTTCATCCTCCATGTGACTATGATCACATTCAATTTGAGATTTTTGCCGCATGAGTAATCATAAAGGCATGCATGAGTATATTGATATTGATATGATGATATGTTGGTTGCACCGACTTTATGATTAGAGGTAGTGGTAGCATATCTATATGCATGTTAGGATAGGATGCATTTCATGTTGAATTTCGCATGAGAACTAACCTCATATGATATTTCATGATAGATTAGCCGCATTTAGATAAAAAGATTGCATATTTGTTTACTCATGATTTTATGAACTGCATTAAGCATGGGTGATCATAAGACACCGTGAAAAGCATGTTGCCTCGTGGCTTTGAGTATTGAGCATGTGGAGATAACAGTTCAAGGAACTAAGAGATTGCTGGAGTTCTCAGACATCCCGTCTCCGAGTGAGTCTTGCCCAATTCTTCGACAAATCATGTCTCAATCGGGAGCGATGTTACCCACCACTTCATGGGTGATATCCCTATGGGAAATTTTTCTCAATGATGGACCTCATCCGCCAAATCCGGCAGCCCCTTGCAAACTTTCTTCTAGCCTCGTTGTGCCATTTCTCCGCCACTTGAGCTACCCATGGGTCCCTCACCATCTCGTATCGATTCATGCCCCGAAGGTGGCCTCCCGAATATAAAGGTATGTCTTGTCATTTGGTAATTGAGTATTGGGTTTATTTATTATGGATACTGGACATGGATTGATGGGGGATTTGGTTGAAAGAGTGGACTTAGTTTGTGCTTCAGTCCCCTTGATCTCTTTTGGGTGCTACCCTTGGATCTTAGTCCCGTGGGACCTCTTTATTGACCTTTTGGTTCTCGAGATAATACTTGGGAAACCCCGACTTTGGTTGCATGGTCCCACTCCCCCTTTTCCGCATATGTTATTCCCCTTCCACTCTCTATACACCCATTCATCATTACTCCTATCGTGGGTCCACATTGCCTCTCTCGGGTCCGGAGATAGAGTCCTCCCTATCCCCTTGCCCTCATCTTGGGTCGTGCTTGGAAAGATGCCTTGAGGTTGAAGCAAATAAAAGAAAAAGTAGTAAGCAAAATTGGCCACATTTAACAGAAATTGTACCACAAAAAATGCAAAAGATGGCCGAGACAAAAAATACTCAGTACGTGGAGCTCGCCCTATACCCATGGCCATCACCCCGGTTCCATAGGCCCTATATAAGCCTTCTTTATCATTCACAAAGGAACCCATGATTGTCCCTAACCCCTAGAGGACAATGAATCGCCCTACCTTAAAGGGGTAATCACCGCTGAGAGTCCGATACATCATGCTCTTATCCTTTTGAGCCCCGAGCAATTAATTAAAGAAAATTCATAAATGACAAAATGCATATAAAGAAGGCTAGAAAATCAAGGTTGGGGCACCTCATGTACCATGATTGTTCCTTCCTATTCTACCGTTGTTGCACGTAATTGTCAAGGCACCGCGACAACAGCTCAGATTAGGGGCTGTCACCTCTATCCCCAACCTCTCTCTTTAAGCTGTCTCCTTGCAGGCTAAGGGAGGTAGACCCTATTAGAAATGAAGGATAAATCCAGGAGACATAGCTAAAACATCAAATACTTGATAAAATTAACAGGATTTCACAGATCTAGATTAGATTTCACGTTTGATGATCAGTGCCTTATGGAGTCACACAAAATCCCATTATGCAATTATAAACCAGTAATGATGACTAACTGCTGCTTATTAAAACATGATTGATCAATGATATTCAATTGAAAACAAGACGATGAAAACGCCAGGATTAATTTCGATCCAGACAAATCAACGATTTTATATAGTCACTCTTAAGATAAAATTTCAAAAACTCATTTGACCATAGAAAATTTGAATTTTTTTTATATTTTTGTATTTTCTAAATTTTTAGGATTTTTTCGAAATTTTTTATTTTTATTATTTTTTAAGTCTAAATCTAAATCTAAAAAAAGTTCTAAAATGAAATAAAAGTTCTAATCTAAAATCTAACTAAATTAAAACTAAAGGCTAGGCTAAACTAAATCAAAATTAAAAAATGAAAGTCTATAATCTAAGGACTAACACTAAATTAATTCTAAAATGATTAAATGAAAACTTAACACTAAAGCTAGAATCGAAAATCTAAAATTAAGAGAAATCTAAAAGAACTAAACTAAAGTTAAATTAAAATTTAAAATTCTAAAATTTAAAGCTAAATCTAAGGTTAAACAAAACTACATAAAATCTAAACTAAAACAAAATCGAACTAAAAAAAATAAATCGAAAGAAAACTAAACTAATTAAAATCTAACTGAACTCTAAATCCAAATCTACGACTAAGCCAACTAAACATCGATTTTAAATACAACCTAAAGTCTAAAGATTACGCTATCTTAAAAAATCTATGAAAACTAAATCTAAAAAAAAAATAAAAAAAATCGAATAGCACTAAGTCTAAACTAACGCATTACTAAAAATTTACATCTATCACTAACATTAAAATCTAACCTATGACTAACGAAAAGAAATCGTATTAACACTTTGAAAAATCAACGCAAATTTTTTGTGTTTCGTTTGATGTTGCAGGTCGACGGGAAAGAAGAGGAAAAGGGTTCGATGCTGGCAGGAAAAGATGGTGTTAGAAGTTCGAGCGGATTGAATGCAGGAAAGGAAATGGACGCGGGGAAAATGCAGCGATGAAGACTTGCAGAGATGCGTATCTTTTTTTTATTTGCAGATCGACGGTGAAGGAACGCAGCTGGACGGTGAGAGCAGATCGAGGGAAATATGAAGGCAGTGGATAGCGCTTTTGAGGGAGGGAAAGGAGGATCCGATTGGCAGAGAAATGAAAGTCGAAAGGAGGGCAGAAAAAAAAATGTCTCGTGATTAAAACCCAGTATGCACAAATTCCACCCAGAAACATTAAAATTTCTTCATTTAAGCTCAGATCTCTGCTCCTTAAATCGAAACAATGTCCAGATTCGCCCACAATGGTGATTTGAGGCCAGATTTGGCCTTTGGAAGCTAGATCTGCCTCAGATCTTAAAAAAAAAATTTCGATTTGAACCCTGAACCTGTAAGAAATCAGCCGGATCTGAAGATACACACCAAGCAACGATTAAACCCTCACAATCGTAAAAAAATTTACAAATTTACAACTAGTTTACAAATTTAAAACCCTCATGGTCAGATTTAAATCCGTTTTAGCACAATTTTCAGAGATTTAAAGTTTTTAGTGAGAGGCACAAGCCTTCGAAACCCTGCAAAATCACAAATATCGTAAGATAGACCTGAAATTTAACAAATAAAGAGCTTATCAGATTTATGTTTATTGAGAGTCGGCTAGTCCAACCGAAGACTTCTCCAGACGCCCAATCTTAAAAAATATTCCCTGCACACTTAGATCTGAATCTTAGATCGATAGAGATTTAAGAAAACAACATGAGACCTTTGCAGAAAAATCAGAATGTTATTTTATAAACCCAAAAAACTGCATAAGATACCTATATGCAGATTAATCCATGAAGGCCATCAACCATAAAATGCAAGAAACCAAGTAGCAGAGTTTAGAGACAATTCACCACATAGATCTGAGAAGGAACGTCCAGATTTGTAACCCCAAAGTCTTTATGCTTTTATTCCTCAAAAAGTTTACAAGAGCTTCTAAGAGCAAGTGCACGATTATGAGATCGGATGACTCAAGAATGAGAAAGACCTCTAAATTTATAGGACAAGATCTCTAACGGCTAGTTTGGATGATCCTCGTCAAAATAATCTCAACCGTCCAAAAGATTTAATTATCTTTTAATCCGGAACGTTGAAATTAAAATTTTGGGGAAAAAACGAATTTATCATTTAATTCAATTTTAATTAACTAAAAAATACTATTTTTGAGTTAATTACCCCAAAATTTTGACCTTGACTTAACCACCAGGGCCCAAGGGTCCAATATTTCTTAAAATTCTCAATATTCCCTTGGCCTGGGGCTGTCAAAAATCATTTTCCAAGGACCAACAAATTTTGCCTTTAAAGATTTAATCCTAATTTAGGACCCTAAATTAATTAAATTTCTGGTTTAGGATTTTTATTAATTAATTGACCAGAAAATTTAATTAATTGACTAAGAGGGGATTATAATTATTTTTCCAACCCTCTTTTACATGAGATAATACTTTTACATACATGAAGGGGGGAAAACCCATTTGTATAGACCCTCAAATAAATACCCAGTTCTGCGACTCAACGTATGATCTAGTAGACCAAGTAGTTCAAACTACTTTTACAAGGACTCGATAAAAAACACTAGGACTCACTTAGCATGCTGATGACAAAATCCACCCTAGCTTTGGGGTGAGGCTGGAGGGAAAAAACTCTGCCGACCACTTTCGTGAATCAGTGAGACAAAAAACCTCCTAGAATAGAGATCATCAACAACATACTAGGCTTACCTAGGTTGTTACATACATTGACGGTCTTACTTAGATCATTTACATCATTACATGCAGAATGGGTTTACATCATTATAAAAACTGTCGATCGACGATGAAATCTGGATGACACGAGCCTCGAACATGATAAGTCCCATTTAAAAAAAATGGGGGTGTACTGCTATGGGGTCGTTGACAAAGTGTGGTCAACATCTGGCTCTACATGGGGACACGTTGCTTCATCGAAGGAATGTGAGAATCCAGAATCTGCATCCAAGAAACACACAAGATTACATAAGTAGTGTCCATCCAAATATCATCATATAACATTAAGCACATGAAAAGTTAGAAGCTCTTCTTTTATTCATTATTCTACTTAACATGAAAAATAAATCTACTCTAACTACAAAATGAAATGCTGAAATAACAAGGTGTAAGGTTAGAGATACAATACAGAGGATGCCCTGTGGCATCAGATCTGCTCAATATAGTGTATGCTGAGCATTTGCTTGCTCTCAGGCAAGTCTGTAGGCTGCTTTTCAGATGTGCCATGTCCAATCTTGCATAATGTAGGACTCTGTCTTATCCAAATGTCAAGCTGCTCTCGACCATCAGACGAATCAAACCACTTCTTTTTTTTTGCTTCTTTCTCTTCTTCTGAGTGGGTTGTGATGTCAGCAATGAGACCACTGTAGATTTCTTGTCCTCATCTTGAAGATGTTTGTACAAAATATCTGAAGAACCCGGCGCATGACCAATGTTATTCTGGATATACTCTGTCAATGGTGATACATAAGCTTGGCCTTTCTCAACATCCTTTGAAACCACAGTTAAATCCTCCATATGATGAGATGGGAATGGCTTTAGCAGACAAGAAGTCTCATGATCTGTTGATGAATCTTCATAATCAAATTTCGGATGAAACTTTTGTATATGTAATTTTTCCATTTTTTCCAACCTTTCCTGTATGGAACTCATTTCCAACAAGTGATTTTCCTTCATGGTATTCATTTCCTGGGTGTGTCTTGCTTCCATGATGGACATCTGATTAGAATGATTAACTTCCATTATCTTTAACCTGTTTTCCATGACATTTATTTCCTTAACATGTTTTTTTTCCATGGCAATTATTTGATTGGAGTGATTAAATTCCATGATCTTTAATATGTTTTCCATGCTTTGAATTATTTGCATATGATTGGGTTGCACATCCTTAATCATCTGAGCTGGTTCCTTAACCTGACTTTCATGATCTTCTATATGCACGTGATAATCCTTACCAACAACATTAATTTGATGGCTTGACCCTGCCATTCTACTAGCTATGATTCTTTTGACAATGGGACAAGTAGCCTCTTCATGAAGAGCATCACAAACTCTACAATAAGGAGGAGCTTCATCAACCAAATTAGTAGACTCGAGTTGATTTGTCAGTCTCTGCTCATTAGATAGGCCTCTTTCCTACAAAGCATGATTATTTCTAAGTTGGGAATTCCGCGTTTGAGCCCTTTCCATTTGGACCAATCTAGCCTGTAAAACACTTATTTCTTTAGCATGGTCAGAGATTAATTTTGCTTGATTAAGCTCCATGCTTTCAAGTTTCTTAGCATGATTAAGCTCCATGCTTTCAAGTTTTTGCATTAACCTTTTCATAGGGTCATCATCATCTTCTAGAGTATTTGTCAAAGACCTATCAAAATCTGGAGTTTTGGACATTCCAGATGCTTTCTTATCCTTTTCAATCTCCTCAGCGAAAGATTGACAAGCCTTATAATTTGCAGTTTTAGCCCGCCTTAACTCATATGAAGTATCAGAATCAAAAGCATCAATGTAAAAATTCAGAAGAGATCCATCAGGAGGTTTATGAGTTTGAGATATTTCTTAAGGATGCCATTAAATCTTCTGTTAAATTCTTCAGTCATTTCATTTTCTTTCTTTTTATGGTACTGATCTCCCTTACCAAATGCCTATCTTCCCTTTTATCACCATACTTTTCCTTAAAAGCAGTTATAATGGATTCAAAAGTATTGAATGAATTATCAGGCTTTTCCATAAACCATTCAGCAACATCCTCGCCAAAAGTAAGAACAAAAGTTTTCATCTTTACATCATCGAAATTATTTTTTGCAACTGCAAATCTATTCCACCAGTTAGTGAAAGCAAATAAATGAGATTTAACACTAACTGCATCATTTCCTTGAAAGATAGGTAATTTATCCATTTGAGGGAGATCATGAGGATAACCCTGAATATTAGCAAAATTACACGGGGCAAAAACATCCATGATATCGTTTTTAGGATTTTAGAAATAGATCCGTGTTCAAGAATAGTCAAAAGGTCCTCAAGAAGCGAACTTCTTGGCAGGAACTCTTGTAAGAAATGAAAGAATTGGAGTCGCCACTTGAACATGAAACTAATTCTAAAACAGGGGAAATAATTGAGAGATAGCAGATGGATATCAGGGGGGGATTCTTGTCTGGGAATAAAAAGATGAATAAGTGGAGTCGCCACCCAAACAAGAAGCCAACCGAAATGTCCAGGTGCTAAAGATACGATGATGAAATGATTAGTGATATGACGAAAGATAAGACGATGAAAATATGAAGAGATGAAAAGTCGCCAAAAAATGTGATCCCTTGCGACAGGCTAATGAATGGCGATGAAAGATCAGAAGATTATAAAATGTCGTTAAGACCAAGGACAGAAAAACTCTATCCCCGACAACGACGCCAAAAAATGTTGTCGCACAGATTGTCAAGGCACCGCGACAACGGCTCAAATTGGGGGTTGTCACTCTTATCCCCAATCTCTCTATTTAAGCTGTCTCCTTGCAAGCTAAGGGAGGTAGACCCTATTATAAATGAGGATGACAAATCCAGGAGACACAACTAAAACATCAAATACTTGATAAAATTAACAGGATTTCACAGATCTAGATTAGATTTCACGTTTGATGATCAGTGCCTTATGGAGTCACACAAAATCCCATTATGCAATTATAAACCCGTAATGATGACTAACTGCTGCTTATTAAAACATGATTGATCAATGATATTCAATTGAAAACAATACGATGAAAATGCCAGGATTAATTTCGATCCAGACAAATCAACAATTTTATATAGTCACTCTAAAGATAAAATTTCAAAAGCTCATTTGACCATAGAAAATTTGAAATTTTTTTATATTTTTGTATTTTCTAAATTTTTAGGATTTTTTCGAAATTTTTTATTTTTATTATTTTTTAAGTCTAAATCTAAATCTAAAAAAAAGTTCTAAAATGAAATAAAAGTTCTAATCTAAAATCTAACTAAATTAAAACTAAAGGCTAGGCTAAACTAAATCAAAATTAAAAAATGAAAGTCTATAATTTAAGGACTAACACTAAATTAATTCTAAAATGATTAAATGAAAACTTAACACTAAAGCTAGAATCGAAAATCTAAAATTAAGAGAAATCTAGAAGAACTAAACTAAAGTTAAATTAAAATTTAAAATTCTAAAATTTAAAGCTAAAGCTAAGGTTAAAAAATAAAAAATAAAAAAAAAATCGAATAGCACTAAGTCTAAACTAACGCATTACTAAAAATTTACATCTATCACTAACATTAAAATCTAACCTACGACTAACCAAAAGAAATCGTATTAACACTCTGAAAAATCAACGCAAATTTTTTGTGTTTCGTTTGATGTTGCAGGTCGACGGGAAAGAAGAGGAAAAGGGTTCGATGCTGGCAGGCAGAGTTGGTGTTAGAAGTTCGGGCGGATTGAATGCAAGAAAGGAAATGGACGCGGGGCAAATGCAGCGATGAAGACTTGCAGAGATGCGTATCTTTTTTTTATTTGCAGATCGACGGTGAAGGAACGCAGCTGGACGGTGAGAGCAGATCGAGGGAAATATGAAGGCAGTGGATAGCGCTTTTGAGGGAGGGAAAGGAGGATCCGATTGGCAGAGAAATGAAAGTCGAAAGGAGGGCAGAAAAAAAAATGTCTCGTGATTAAAACCCAGTATGCACAAATTCCACCCAGAAACATTAAAATTTCTTCATTTAAGCTCAGATCTCTGCTCCTTAAATCGAAACAATGTCCAGATTCGCCCACAATGGTGATTTGAGGCCAGATTTGGCCTTTGGAAGCTAGATCTGCCTCAGATCTTAAAAAAAAAATTTCGATTTGAACCCTGAACCTGTAAGAAATCAGCCGGATCTGAAGATACACACCAAGCAACGATTAAACCCTCACAATCGTAAAAAAATTTACAAATTTACAACTAGTTTACAAATTTAAAACCCTCATGGTCAGATTTAAATCCGTTTTAGCACAATTTTCAGAGATTTAAAGTTTTTAGTGAGAGGCACAAGCCTTCGAAACCCTGCAAAATCACAAATATCGTAAGATAGACCTGAAATTTAACAAATAAAGAGCTTATCAGATTTATGTTTATTGAGAGTCGGCTGGTCCAATCAAAGACTTCCCCAGACGCCCAATCTTAAAAAATATTCCCTGCACACTTAGATCTGAATCTTAGATCGATAGAGATTTAAGAAAACAACATGAGACCTTTGCAGAAAAATCAGAATGTTATTTTATAAACCCAGAAAACTGCATAAGATACCTATATGCAGATTAATCCATGAAGGCCATCAACCATAAAATGCGAGAAACCAAGTAGCAGAGTTTAGAGACAATTCACCACATAGATCTGAGAAGGAACATCCAGATTTGTAACCCCAAAGTCTTTATGCTTTATTCCTCAAAAAAGTTTACAAGAGCTTCTAAGAGCAAGTGCACGATCCTGAGATCGGATGACCCAAGAATGAGAAAGACCTCTAAATTTATAGGACAAGATTTTTAACGGCTAGTTTGGATGATCCTCGTCAAAATAATCTCAACCGTCCAAAAGATTTAATTATCTTTTAATCCGGAGC
Organism: Pinus albicaulis; assembly: GCA_034641835.2. Classification (NCBI taxonomy): domain Eukaryota; kingdom Viridiplantae; phylum Streptophyta; class Pinopsida; order Pinales; family Pinaceae; genus Pinus; species Pinus albicaulis. The sequence continues at coordinate 920,271,851 of CM076584.1, read as the reverse complement.
GTTGAAATTAAAATTTTGGGGAAAAAAACGAATTTATCATTTAATTCAATTTTAATTAACTCAAAAATATTATTTTTGAGTTAATTACCCCAAAATTTTGACCTTGATTTAACCACCAAGGCCCAAGGGTCCAATATTTCTTAAAATTCTCAATATTCCCTTGGCCTGGGGCTGTCAAAATCATTTTCCAATGACCCACAAATTTTGCCTTTAAAGATTTAATCCTAATTTAGGACCCTAAATTAATTAAATTTCTGGTTTAGTATTTTATTAATTAATTGACCAGAAAATTTAATTAATTGACTAAGAGGGGATTATAATTATTTTTCCAACCCTTTTTTACATGAGATAATACATTTACATACATGAAGGGGGAAAACCCACTTGTATAGACCCTCAAATAAATACCCAATTCTGCGACTCAAAAAATGATTCTAGTAGACCAAGTAGCTCAAATTACTTTTACAAGGACTCGATAAAAAACACTAGGACTCACTTAGCATGCTGATGACAAAATCCACCCTAGCTTTGGGGTGAGGGTGGAGGGAAAAAACTCTGCCGACCACTTTCGTGAATCAGTGAGAAAAAAAACCTCCTAGAATAGAGATCATCAACAACATACTAGGCTTACCTAGGTTGTTACATACATTGACGGTCTTACTTAGATCATTTACATCATTACATGCAGAATGGGTTTACATCATTATAAAAACTGTCGATCGACGATGAAATCTGGATGACACGAGCCTCGAACATGATAAGTCCCATTTAAAAAAAATGGGGGTGTACTGCTATGGGGTCGTTGACAAAGTGTGGTCCACAGACCCTATGGAAACGGAATGAAGGAGAACTAGTTGGGAACCAACCAGTTCGAGATACACAGTTAAACGACCAAATACTTGTAAAATATTTAGCAAGATTAAAGGGTTCGATTGAATTTGAAAGACTGATATCATAGTTGGGAACCAATTAGTTCGGGAGACACAGTTAAACGACCAAATACTTGTAAAAGATTTAGCAAGATTAAAGGGTTCAATTGAATTTGAAAGACTGATACCAGTGCCTTATGGATTCAACTATCCTGCTAAGGAGATTACAACCAAGTACTTGATGAGAAAACGCGCTGCTATGCAATACTAACTTAGGATGCAGAATGCAAGGATAATGATTAGAAGACTGAGCGAGATGAGACAAACTTTGGTGATGTTTAAAGCCTAAAGCACTTAGATTCCAAATAATATGATCTATCTAACCACTCTGAATAATCTGATCTAACCACTAAGTACTTAAGCGAGAGTGCCAATTATGAAGATGCCCAAAACTTACTCAATTACAATTTGTCACAGATCCACATAGAGCTTTGAAAAATATCAATCACACTTACTTGAATATTCAATAAATAAAACACGAGTTAAACCATAGGCGATTTTAATAGATATCAAACATTAAAAAATATTCAGATGCCAATGATTATCAAACTTAACTGAAGCATATGAAAGTGATTAGCATTTAAATCTTAGTAATAATTCATCAAGGAAAACCATAAGATCTTGATGCTAAATAAACACCTTGTCCTACAATTTGCAGATTAAATGATATTCTAAGATAGTGCAGATCCAATAAATTTTTATTTTTCTCTATAGTAAAACTTAGGATTTAAAAAATTAAATATTTGTTAACTATAGAAATTCCTCTGCCATTAAATATCTTCACAAGCATAAAGGTTTAGATAGATCAAAACCCCAATGTCCCAAAAAATTTTATTTTCCAAAGTTTATACACAAGAAGGATTAAAAAATTAAACTATAGACTAAAGTTAAAAGACTAATGAATTTTTGGAATTTTTGACTTTGTTTTCAAATGAACAAAAATTAAAAAGTTAAAACCTTTTGAATTTTTTAAATTTTTAAATGACAAAATCAAAATGTTAATGAAATTTGAAGAAAATTTGAATGTTAATCAAACCTTTATACAAATCTAAAAGAAAAATCAAACCTAAAAAAAATTAACATCGAAAGTCGTGAACAAAAATTAGAAAGTTAAATGTTAATGTTTTTATTTGTTTGCTTGTGCTTGGGTTTGAGACTATGCAGGTAAAGGAAGGGTCGAGCAACCAGCCGATAGGGATGCCGCAGTGAGGGAGAGGACAAGGTATGCGAGCGGGAGATAGCAGCGTGAGTGGGAGCACGCACACGTGGAGGGAAAGGAGAGGGAAATGGTATGGAGCTGCATGAGGGAGAAGTGATAATGGCAGTGTAAGGGCGAAAGGACGTGCGACAAGGCTTCACGCAGGAGGCTAGGGTTGCAGACAGGAGCGGAAAGGAAGGTGGAAGCAGGTCAAGGAAGAAAGGGAAACACGGAAAAAGAAAAAGGAAGCAATAGGAACGGTGTAGGGATGACAGGAGGAAATGGTAGCAAATAAGGAGAAATATGCAGCGGGAGGAAGGCTGGTAAATTCTGAATATGTTCTATGCTAGATGCAAATATACTTTAAACTTCTAGGGCTCAATGAAAGTAAGATGCAGATAGATGGAAGACAAGCCAAAAAGAGATAAAGAATGGTGGCGTTATGACAGTCAGTGAGATGCTTCAACCAGAAAGTCACCATAAGGTCAGCGAGCCCAATGTGTCACACAACCCCAAGATGTTTCATCAAGAATGCTCCACCAAGATGCTGCACCAAGAAACCCTAAACGTAGAATCAAGAACGTTGCTCCAGCACCATCCAAGGAAGAAGAGAATGCCTCCACAAAAATGTGTGTGAAATGAACTCCAAGTCTTTCCAATATATAGGCATATGTGACGGTGTGTGACACATCTCTTATGCATGTGGGATAAATCAAGCCGACCTTGCACTTGTGAAATAAATTCAAAATACATGTTCTGTTCGTCCGATCAAGATGGTCTTTTGATCGATCTTGCACCTCTCCGAAAGAGGAATCCAATAAAAATATTGACATCATCTTCTGAGCATCACAACATGGAGTTTGGACCTAGTTGCCCAAAATTAACACTCCCTCTCGACTGGGGAGAACTCCATCCACCAGTGCCATCCAAACATCGTGCATCATCCCGCTGTAACTTGCTTTGCTGGCTTCTTTATTTCAAGACAAAATGTGAGTCACAAAGACGTCACTCCCAGTTAACCTGAAGTGAGCTCAGAGGTCCGAAATCTCTATAGGACTCAACGGAGTCACATACCAATCCGAAGCTTGTTTAACTGACTCGAAGTCAATTGGAGGTCTGAAACCTCACTTGGACTCAAGAGAGTCATATACTAACCCGAAGTTAGTTTAACTGATTTGAAGTCAGTTGGATATCTGAAACCTCACTTGGACTCAAGAGAGTCATATACTAACCTGAAGTTAGTTTAACTGACCTGAAGTCAGTTGGAGGTCCGAAACCTCACTAGACTTGATGCCAGATCAAGTAGTTGGACACGTGCCATCCTAGACATAGAGAGTACGACAATCTTCGATGTATCCATCAGTCTTGCTATGGTCTCTATTCACATTTCCCACCTCATTGGCCAAATGAGAGGTACTTCCCATGAGTCTGAAACTCCATGGGTAGGATGCATACTTGTTAATTTTGGACAACTAGGTCCAAAATCCATGTTGTGATGCTCAGATGAAGATGCCAATATTTTTATTGGATTCCTATTTCGGAGAGGTGCAAGATCGATCTAAAGATCATCTTGATCCGATGAGCAGAACATTTATTTTGAAAATTTATTCAAAATATGTGTAGCTTGGCCTGAAATGAAATGTAGGCTTGAAGCCCCAACAGTTGTGTCACACACCTCATTGATGGATATAAATAGGTCAATGTTGGAGGTCATTTTCACTCATCCATCCTCACACATTCTCTCTCATCATTTGACTGGTTCGATCACCTTGGATGCTCTTTTTCATCCACACGTGGGAAATTGTAGCAAGAAGAAATTTATTTTTTAGACCTAGGGTTTCAGCGCAGAGTTGACCAGTGTTGACTTTGGTCAACGCATGGTCAAATTGACCCCAACTTTGGTCAAAATTCCAATTTCTGCAGTCTGCATTTTCTGGCATAGAAATCGAGGTTGATTGTTGAATTTTGACTGGGCTGCGTTGACTTTTTGCTGCTGCTGTTTGTGTTGACCGTTGACTGTGATAGCGTTGACTTTTGTTGACTTTGGGTTGACTGATCTGGCTGTCCGAGAGTGTTGTGTGACACTTCTGGTTGGTTGACCGTATTGAGACTTTGCTAGTTGAAGCATCTTGTTGACCGCCGTAATGCACCAACACACATATATTTTTGGCTTGTCTTCTGTCCATCTACTGGTATGTTCTATCAGCATTTTACTTTCTTGTTTATGTGATTGTTGGTTGATATTGGGGATAAAAAGTAAAGTTGCATCAAGCATAAAACATCTACAAAAATTTACATGGAATCAGAGTTGAGGTGAAGACAAAGCCCAAGTTTGTAGCAATCACCGAAGAAGAGCATGGGTACCTCAAACTACAATGGCTTTAAAGTTGATGACAAATTGACTGGGAAGGAAGACTTCCATGCCTGGAAGATGACATTGGATCTATTGTTGGAAGACCAAGATGTCATGGACTATGTGCAGGGTAAAATCCAAGAGCCTCCATCCACTGCACTTGCTGCCACCAAATTAAAGTATAAGAAGGGGGAAATCAAACCAAAGCTGATGATTAGGGACTCGATGAGTCTGGTTGCCTACATCTCTGAGTTAGGCACATCCAAGGAGATGTATGATAAGTTAGTCAACATGTTCAAGGCCAAGAATGCAAATCAAGTCCGATTCTTTAAGAATCAACTGAAGAATCTGAAGAAAGGCAGGGATGAGTCTGTCCAATCATATTTTCTGAAGCTAACCGAAATCAATAATAATCTTCTGGCTATTGGGGAAACAATAGTTGATCAAGAGATGCTTCTCACTGCACTTGGAGGTCTCTCATCCGAATGGCATGTATTCAACACTACCATTCTCAATAACAATGTCATACCTGATTTTCACGAAGTAGTATCAAGATGCGTACAAGAAGAGACAAGGATGAAGGAATATGAAAATGAAGGAAATGCTGACTTCTCTCGCAAAACCTGGATATACTTCTTGAAAAATAAGGATGATGCTTTCATGTGGTTTCGTACCTTCAAAGCCTTTGTGGAAAATCTAACAGGGAAGAAGATCAAGATATTGAGGACCGATAATGGCACTGAATATGAGACGAACGAGTTCAAGAACTTTTGCAGAGAAGTTGGCATCAAGAGGGAGACCACAACTATCTATACTCCTGAGCAGAATGGCATTGCTGAAAGAAAGAACAGGACCATTGTGGAAGTTGCCTGTGCCATGCTATGTGACCAAGGTCTTCCGAAGTTTTTGTGGGGAGAAGTTGCGAACACTGCTGTGTACATACAAAATGTTGGAAATACTGAGAGGGGGGTGAATCAATAATTCTTTTCAATTGTTAATTTTACTAGTTAGATCACTTATATTTAGAACACAAAATGAACAATGATGGAATAGATACATTTATTAATTTCTTCTTTACAATAAGTAAAGTACTATAATGATATAGGGCTCCAACCCTAGATGAAGACTCCAATCTTCCAGGCTCCAACCCGTATTGTGCCAAGCACCGTCTTGGTATTTCCAAGGCTCCAACCTTGTCAATTTGTGGCACCAACCTCTAGGGCTCCAACCCTATCTCTAGTACAGGCTCCGACTTGGTTTCTTGAGGACTCCAGTCCTCTAGGGCTCCAACCCTATCTTCCAAGGCACTGACCTTGTCTCTATGAGGCTCCAACCCCTTGGGCTCCAACCCTCAACTTCACTTCGTCAAAATATGTTTGGTTATTCTTCATGGCTCCCAAAGTCTTCTTCAACGAGCCCTGTCACACTTAGTCTCCACATCACATCATCAATGACAACCTTTTCTTCTTAGAAGGTGTCACCACTGCTCTTCATCATACCCAAACAAAATCTTCAAGGTCACCTCATGATGGTTTCAGAAACACCTCATGATCTCCAATAATGTCTTCAAGAATCCTTCAAAGTGTCTTCAATATGTTGCTTTAAAAATATTCTCCAATGGCCTAAGTGGTGTTCCAAGTTCTGTTGCCTCAAGTCAACACAATCTTCTTCAATTATAGTAGATGGTCTTCAAAGATGCTCAAGAGGCTTCAATAGACCTTCAATACTGCTTCTACAAGCCCTCAAATCTTCTCAACAAGTTTGCTCCAACAAGGTTAGTAGGAGGTCTTCCAAAAGTCTATTCTTCAAGTCTGCTCCCAAGAGCTCACTAGGTTGCTTCGAGGTTCTCTCTAAAAACTGCAAAGTTCTTCATGACATTTGCTTCATTAAGTTGCTTCAACAAATAATGCTTCAATAATCTTTAGTCAATGGTCCAAAAATGCTTCAAAGGATTTCTTTAAATGATGGTCTTTTAAATATGATTCATCTACAAGACTGCTCCTAAATTTGGGCAACTAGGTCCAAACTCTGGGTTGTGCTACTTGGATGATGATCCCAATATTTTTATTGGATTGCTCTTTCGGAGAGGTGTAAGATTGATCTAAAGATCATCACAATCGGATGAGCAGAACATGTACTTTGAATTTATTCCACTTATGTGCTAGGTCGGCCTGGAATATAATATAGACTTAAATGTCTTAAAGGACGTGTCACACACCCCCAAAGATGCCTATATATTGGAGAGACTTGGAGTTCATTATACAGACAATGTGTAGAGGATTTTCTTCTCTCTTGATGGCGATGGAGCTGCGTTCTTGGTGCTGCATTTTTGTGGAGTATTCTTTGTCTGGATTGTCTTGGGGTTGTGTGTGACACACTTGGCTGAATGACCTATTGGAGACTTTGCTGGTAGAAGCATCCTGCTGATCGCCGTAACGCCACCATTCATTATCTCTGTTTTGGCTTGTCTTCCATCGATCTATTGGTATGTTCTATCTGCTTAAGTATTTTGTGCCCTAATTTGAAATGGCATAGAACATGTTCAAATTAACATGGTATCAAAGTTAAGGAGAAGACAAAGCCCATCTTGTTCTGAATATAGGGCAGCCCATGTTTTGTTTGGGTTTGATTTATTGGAGGCCGCAGCTACAGTAAGTAGCTATGCTAGGCCCCAGGCCATAGCAAGCAACTGTAGGTAGCATTTAAAGGAGCAAGGTTTAAGCTACTTTAGGGCCAAATAATTAATTATTTGCGGCCAAGAAATTTGCAAAAGAGTGAATTTGTGAAAACGGCTTCCTGCGTTGCTTGTCGAATTCCTTTGTGACAGGATGCAGGCTTCAGAAAACTCGTCTTTGCACCATGAGGTGTTCCGGTCTTCTGTTACGATCTCTGTATGTTTTCGCTGCCCTAATCTGGAAGCTTCTTGAGGCAAGCAGGGGCCATACAGCGTTGGGTGTATCTTTTTTCTAATGTGCTGCTTGAGTTCAAGCTGACTCTTCCGCAGATATTAACCAAAGCCATGGTAGATAGAAGTCTACGGTCTAATTCGGACAATTAGATAAAATGTCTCTGTGCCAAGTCACAAAACAAATAATCGTTTCTGTTCGGATCATGGCCTGTCGTCCGACTGTATGCAACAGTTGGTGAATACAACTTATTATGTACAATGGCAGAAATCGAAGGATCTTAGGAAAGGAGCCAATACGACCATCGTATTGAAGTGCATGGAACTACGTTGGATTGCAAAAATTTTTCAAGGCACAGAGTCGATCTCTCTCTCTATCTGGTGGCGGCGTTCTCTCTTTGAGCAAGTTGAGAATTAATTGAGAATTAATTAGAAAGGGTCAAACGATGCGTAAAAAGGTGCAACTGAACAATCGACCAGGAGAGTAAATGCATAACCTCGTGTTCCTGTAACGTTATCAGTTTATCGCTGAGCAGATCAAACCCACGTTCAGCCATCCATTCTCCCTTCCTGGCACCCTGGACGATGACTCTTAGGGTGTCATGACGAAATTTCATGGATTGTGAAGAGAACCAGCTTTTCTGCACAATTTCCGCTGTAAAATTAGTTGTATTGAATTTCAAAGAATTGGCGTTCCAAGGATTGAAAAAGATGATTCAAATTGCCCCAAATTGCCTCGATTGGGGTTTCAATCCCTTTTCAGAACTGCAACAAATTGCAGCCATGGCAGACAAGGAAAAATGGCGACAATCTGCCGGTATTTGTGTCGAAGAAGCCAGGGTGTTTCGGTAATTGCTACTGCCAGAAGACCGACCGCTTGAATGACATTATCGGCAAGGAAATCAACGGACCCATCGATATGGTGGTGGCTGAAATGAATGCGAATAATGTTCTAGTCGATAGAATTGCAGCCGACTAGGCGGAGAGAAAACCGAGAGCAGGGATAAATGAGAAGGAGAGTCAGATCGAGAAGGAAGTGTGGAGCCTTCTTTGGTTTTCATTCGCGATTTTATACCTTCTGGAGTGGCATTTTTGATCTAAGGAGAGCATGACATCCTTAGGAATTTTATTCTCCATACTCTGCAGTTGCAGGTACTTAGAATGTTTCATAAATGTATGCTTTTTTTATTCATGGCTTGCATCTATTTTTTGTTGAATGCCTATGTGCAGAATGTTAAATCTGTCACAAAACAAAAAAAAACCTATGGGGCAAAATCACAGCGATTGCATACCGGATATGGGTGTTGTTGTATAGGATCTCTATAATAGGACTCGTGGAATATGGTGAGTTCTGGGCAAATCTGATCTAGTTAGTATTTGGATCAAAAGTCATCCTATTTTGGTAAATCTGGACAAAGTTTGCTGAGATTTTTGTCGAGTTTTTGTTTCCACACCAAAATCTTATGGATTTGAAATTAAAGTCAACATGTTGATGTGATAGCATTCACCCTGACTCTGAGCCCTCCCTGGCTTTCGACTTTTATCTATATGACTAGCCATAACCATAGGCCAAAGTTCTAGTACAAAAATGGGTAGTGTCAGATTTTTGTACATGCTCAGCATGGGTTCTGTTGCATCTCTGGTGATGTTAGTGACGATAAATGAGAATGGAAATGATAGTGAAGGCTGTGGGCAGCAACAAGCGCAGAAAGGAAATAAGAATGTAATCTTTGATTCTATGTCACTGTCATTATGACAGTGACATAGACAGTCATACCTATGTTTACAAAATTCATATTAGCATTAAGCTTGTGACAGTATCAGTCTCTCATTGGAGCCCGAATTTGTGGGCATCACAGTCTCGGTGGAGCTCAGTTTTGCAGGTAGCATAGTTCTTGTAATCTCGGCGAAATTTTAAACTTGGGAGGAAATCATCTTTAGCACAACGGATCTGATGGCTCAAAATCGGATCTCTGCTATATTGACTGACCAACAATACAACATTGTGAAGGACTATGATCTTTAAAGATACTGGAGAAGTCCTTGTAATAAAAAGTTCAGATATTAATAGAAGAGTCTATGATGACTCAGTGAAAGTTAATATAACTATGAAGTGTTTGGAGCTTTGGACAGTCACGTTTTTAGAATCTTGAACCATCAAGTATTTGGAACCGTGGTTAGCAAAGCCTGTGAATTTTTTGGACAAATGATGTATATGATAAAATCATGGCAACACTGAAATCAATGATATGATAGTATATGATATGTGTCACGATGCATGACAACTATATGACAGTGTATGGCCATGATTCTCGATGGTTCCAAGTTGGTGTCTGGGATGTCCTCATTTAAAATAGATGTCTTCTCTCACAAGAGAAGCTGGCATTAAGAGGGAGAATACAATTGTATGTGCTCCTGAGCTAATATCATTGTTGAAGAAAAAAAGACCCTCATGGCTCAATGATATATGGCTTCAAGGGGGAAATTCCGGAAAAGCAAGAAGCCATATAAATACCAAAGGTATCTAGATGCCATGAGTACAACATGAAGAAGCCGTTAAGCATCAAGTCTATAAGTGTGCTATACACAAAGAATACGAGCCCGTTATGAAAGATGATGTTTGGGATATGGTCCTGAGACCGAAGGACAAAGTTGTTGTCACCTCGATATAAGATCAAGCATGATCTGATAGAAAATGTGTTGCCTGAGACTTCTCTAGGAAGGCACTGATTATTATTACCCTTGCTGCTACGCAAGGACGGAATCTTCATCAGATGGATGTGAAGATCGCTTTCCTGCATGATGTGATAAAGCAAGAAGTGTATGAAGAGCAACCTTTGGGATTCAAAGTCCAGGATCGAGACACCCATGTTTGCAGGTTGGCTAGCCCCCAGGGCTTGATACGAGAGGACAGATACTTGATGAAGTTGGGCTTCACTCGTAGTAATGCTGATCTGAACCTTTACTTCAAGGTTGATAGAGAGAAGCCTCTCATTCTGGTGTTGTATGTGGACGACCTCTTCTTGACAGATGCTGACCCTCTCATTCATCAGTGCAAGAGGGACCTCGCTGTTGAATTCGTGATGAAGGACCTAGGACTGATGCACTACTTTCTAGGCTTGGAGGTCTGGCAAAGACCTGGCGAGATTTTCTTGTAAAGATTTGATATGGTGGACTATTAGTCCGTGTCGACACCGATGAAACTCAATTTTAAGAAGTTGAGTGGCAGCGTTGTTGGGCCCATGTTAGCTAATCCTATTGAGTATCGTCAACTCGTAGGGGCCCTGTTGTTCTTAGTGAACACTCGTCCAGACGTATGTTGTGCAGTGAACACTTTGAGTCAACACATGGTTGATCATAACATTCACTGGGTTGGTGCCAAGGAACTCTAGAGATATCTCTATGGCACGATAAACCATGGGCTGAGATACACTGCCAGGAGCATGACACTCCTTGAATATATTGATGTCGATTGGGCTGGCAGTGTGGTGGATCGCAAGAGCACATCTGGATGCTACTTCACATATAGATCTGCTTTAGGTAGGAAATGGAAGTCGGTAGCCTTGAGCACCGCTGAGGTCGAATACATTGCAACATGTATGGCCCGATGTGAAGTCACTTGGTTGCGAAAGTTCTTCAGTGAGTTGTTCGAGCATGTGCTAGATGCCGCTGTTATCCTTTGTGATAACCAAAGGGTTATTCGTTTGTCATAGAATCCCGGGTTCCACTATTGATCCAAGCATGTTGATGGCTGGTACCACTTTATCCGGGATATGGTATAGCGAGGCGTCGTAAGGCTCGATCATATAAGAACTGATGAGCAGGTCGCGGATATTCTCATAATACCCTTGGGGAAGGTCATGTTCCTAACCTTCTGTGAGAATCTTGGAATCATGGAACGACCCTATTTGGAGGGTCCTGTTGGACGATGAGCTCTAGGAGCTCCAAGGGGGTTTTAGGGATAGCTTTGGAGCTATAAGCAACCACAGGGCTAGGCTTGCCGAACCTAGTTGGTATGCTTCCGCCCCACCGTGATGATATTGAGATGATTTACCTCTCTTTGATCTATGCCCCGTATGCATCCTACCCATGGAGTTTCAAACTCATGGGAAGTACCTCTCATTTGGCCAATGAGGTGGGAAATGTGAATAGAGACCATAGCAAGACCGATGGACGCATCGAAGATTGTCGTACTCTCTATGTCTAGGATGGCACGTGTCCAACAATTTGATTTGGGATCAAGTTTAGCGAGGTTTTGGACCTCCAACTGACTTCTGGTTAGTGAAACTAACTTCGGGTTAGTATATGATTCTCTTGAGTCCTAGTGAGGTTTCGAACCTCCAACTGACTTCGGGTTAGTGAAACTAACTTCGGGTTAGTATATGACTCTCTTGAGTCCTAGTGAGGTTTCAGACCTCCAACTGACTTCGGGTCAGTGAAACTAACTTTGGGTTAGTATATGATTCTCTTGAGTCCTAGTGAGGTTTTGGACCTCCAACTGACTTCGGGTCAGGTAAACCAACTTCGGGTTGGTATGAGACTCTTTTTGAGTCCTATTGAGGTTACGGACCTCTGGGTTGAATCTGTTAGCCGGGAATGATGTCTTTGTGACTGACCCACTTCTATTCTGAAATAAAGAGGCCAACAAAGCAAGTTACGGTAGGATGACGCATGATGTTTGGATTGCACTAGTGGATGGAGTTCTCCCTAGTTGAGAGGGAGTGTTAAATTTGGGCAACTAGGTCCAAACTCCGGGTTGTGCTGCTCAGATGACGATCCCAATATTTTTATTGGATTCCTCTTTCGGAGAGGTGTGAGATTGATCTAAAGATCATCACAATCGGATGAGCAGAACATGTACTTCGAATTTATTCCACTTATGTGCTAGGTTGGCCTGGAATATAATATAGACTTAAATGTCTTAAAGGACATGTCACACACCCCCAAAGATGCCTATATATTGGAGAGGAGTTCATTATACAGACAATGTATAGAGGATTTTCTTTTCTTTTGATGGCGATAAAGCTGTGTTCTTGGTGCTGCGTATTTATGGAGTATTCTTTGTCTGGGTTGTCTTGGGGTTGTGTGTGACACACTTGGCTGAATGACCTATTGGAGACTTTGCTGGTAGAAGCATCCTGCTGATCGTCGTAATGCCACCATTCATTTTCTCTGTTTTGGCTTGTCTTCCATCGATCTATTGGTATGTTCTATCTGCTTCAGTATTTTGCGCCCTAATCTGAAATGGCATAGAACATGTTCAAATTAACAACTGCTCCAAAGATTATCGAGGAATAACCCAAAGCCAGTTCCAAAGTCTTGCTTAAGAGAGGTCTGAAATATATCCTTAAAAATATTGAATGTGCAAATTCAAAATAGACCAAATGTCTGTTCCAAACTGATACAGTGTCTGCAATCCTGTTACACTATCACAGTTAGATGACAGTCTACTGTTCCAGCTTCACTGATCTTTCAATTCCGAGTTTTGTAATATATATAATCCGAACTTATGGTGACTGTCCAGAGCTTCAAAATATGACTGTCCTCACTTGTAGGCTGCCTGCCCATAGTTCTGTGGTTCGCTGTAGCCTAGTCCGAGCTGGAAGAGAGGGTATACCATAAAAATTTGTCCAACCAGTGATATCCCTATTCTCTTCTTCCACAGATCCTCTCAAGCTGTCCGAATATTTGCCTCTGCAATGACAGTCCACTACTGTAAGAAGAATTAGCCCAAACAAATGTCTTCAAGTCCTCCTCAGCCTTCAATTGCATCTCTGTGGTTATATTCTGAATTTTTACCTAAAATACTTGGTCAAATGAACAGTTTGAACCTCCTTTTTATATAATATTAACGTCAAGATCAAGGGACACGTCTTTCTAGAGGTAGGTCGACATGAATGCCAAAGTGTAGGTCGGCTTATAATTAATTATATTTTTCTTAACTTAAAAATTCAATATCTCATCAACCACTGGGAGTTTCGGGGCAAGTAAAGTCTCATTAGAAAGAGCAAAAAATCCTCTTTAAGATGGTATAGAACTTATGGTGGAAAGATGCCTCCAAGGTGACCAAAATAATTTTTTTTGTGACTGCTCTTGAAATTGTTAGTACAGAAGGTGATTAGGACAGCAAGGTCATTAGGCCTGCTTCGTTGTTATTACTCCAAGTTCTTCATCATAGTGTGTCATCAATATCATTCATGTCATCATGATAGTGTAGCATCCATGTCATGTAATAGTGTAGTGATATGTCATCCATATGTCAAAGTGCAGCATCCATTAATATGCCATCAAGTCCTTTATGTCGTCTAATTAGTGTCCATGTCATTAAATTGACCTCCATGTCATCATATATTCTCCAACCATGTAATCAAGACCTTCATCGGGTGCACTTAAGGTATGGATCACTATGAACATCAATCAAGGCACATGATTGGTACTAGGCATCATCATCGTTAGTTCAAGGACTTTCGATACTAGGACATTATGGTCAATGGATATTTAGGACAACAATTCTTCATTAGTGGATTGACATCTTCATAAATGGTCTCCTAGTCAACCAAGAGTCATGGCATCATCATCTGGAACCAAGCATCTCAAGAATATAGACATCTCAGTCAATGCCATATTGACATCAATGAAGAAAGTTACACAAGTATGGAGAAGGAAGCAAATTGGGTTTGAAAGTCTCTTGAACACTTCAGCCAACAACATATGTTGTTGATTTGATGCATCTTTGACAGATATGATGTTCCAAGTATTTGATGGTGAGACTCTGCCAAAAAGAGACCATACAGTTACGGGGAGTTGGTTCATCAGAGGAAAAAATAAAAACACATCTATCATGGACCATATTGCCAGAAGAAAGAGCACCATGACAGGGGGAGTAACATACCTATGAAGTACTACTATTCATGAAGAATAGAAGCAACTTGACAGGGGGAGTACTTGGGCAACCCATTTTCCATTGATGTCAAAGAGGGAGAGAATGTTGGAAGGGAAAGAATATTGCCATCAATGACAACCTTAATTAACACAAAACTGATGCCCGCATTCCACTCTGGACTCCAAAACTCCCGAAGAGGTTTTCTCTGGTAAGAAACCTGACGTCTCACATTTTAAAGTTTTTGGATGTCCTGTTTATTTTCATGTACCAAAGGAGAAGAGGAGCAAGCTGGATGCTTCCGGAAAGAAGGGAATGTTTGTGGGATACAACGAAACTTCAAAGGCCTTATGTGCTTGGTCAAAGGGAAGTGGAGATATGCCACGATGTTACCTTTGACGAAGATTCTTCCCTAAGGAAAGTAATCAATCTTTCGAGATTTGAGGAAGATCATGAAGCAAGACTTGGAAATTGAGAAGAACCGAAGGATGAGACGATGCCCGATGTTGAAGGACCGATGGACCCTATTGATCCACCTCCTTCAATGAGGAACAGACCATCATGACTCAGGGACACTCTCGAGGATGCCGATAGACATATGGCCCCAAGGGGGACATTCCGTGAAAGCAAGACGCTGAATAGATACCAAGGGTATCTAGCAGTCATGAGTACCGTCGTACAATCTGAGCCTGGATCTTTTGAAGAAGCCGTAAAGCATCAAGTCTGGAAGGATGCTATGCACGAAGAATATGAGTCCATAATGAAGAATGATGTCTGGGATGTGGTTCCCAGACTGGAGGAAAAAGCAGTTGTCACCTCGAAATGGCTCTATAAGATCAAGCATGGATCTTGTTGACCACACTTTGTCAACGACCCTATAGCAGTACACCCTCATTTTTTCAAATGGGATTCATCATGTTCGATGTGTTCGCGCCATTCAGATTCCATCATCAGTCGACAGTTTTATGAATAATGTAAACCCATTCTGCATGTGTATGATGTAAATGATTTAAGTAAGACTGTCATGTCTGTAACAACCTAGGTAAGCCTAGTATGTTGGTGACGATTTCTATCCTAGGAGGTTTTTTGTCTCACTAATTTACTTGTGTTTTTCGACACAAGTTATTGGCAAAGTTTTCCCTCTAGCCTCTCACCAAAGCTAGGGTGGATTTTGTCATCAGCATGCTAAGTGAGTCCTAGTGTTTTCTATCGAGTCCTTGTAAAAGTAGTTTGGGAATAATCCTAGCTAGTTGGCTAGATTATTTTATTACAAGCTACTTGGTCTACTAGATCATGTTTTGAGTTGCAGAATTGGGTACCTATTTGAGGGTCTATACGAACGGGTATTCCCCCTTCATGTGTCTAAATGTATTATCTTATGTAAAGAGGGTTGGAAAAAATAATTAAAATCCCCTCTCAGTCAATTAATTAAAATTTCTGGTCAAATTAATTAAAAAATCCTAAGCCAGAAATTTAATTAATTTTAGGTCCTAGGTGAGATAAAATCCTTCAAAGGCAAAATTCGTTGGTCCTTAAAAAATGAATTTTTAAAAGCCCCAGGCCAAGGGAATATTGAGAATTTCAAGAAATTTTGGACCCTTGGGCCTTGGTGGTTAAAGTCAAAGTCAAAATTTTGAGATAATTAACTCAAAAATAGTATTTTTGAGTTAATTAAAATGAAATTAAATGATAAATTCGTTTTTCCTCAAAATTATAATTTCGACGGCTCAGATTAAAAGATGATAAAATCTTTTCGACGGTCGAGATTATATTGACATGGATCAACCGAACTAGCCGTTGGAGATTTTGTCATATAAATTAAAGGTCTTTGTCAATATTGAGTCATCCGATCTTTGGATCATGCACTTGTTCTTGAAAGCTCTTGTGATTCCTTTTAATGAATAAAGCATAAAGACTTTGGGGTTACAAACTTTGGTGTTCCTTTTCCAGATCTATGTGGTGATTTATCTCTAAACTCTGCTACTTTATTTTTGCATTTTTATGATTGATGGCCTTCATGGATTAATCTGCATACAGGTATCTTGTGCAATTTTCTGGGTTCATAAAATGACATTTTTGATTTAACAGGAAGACTAGTTATCTATTTTTCTGAAGGATCTCATGTTATTTTCTTAAATCTCTATCAATCTAAATTTCAGATTTAAGTGTGCAGGAATTTTTTTTTAAAGATTTGAGCGTCTAGGGAAGTCTTCAGTTGGACCAGCCGACTCTCAGATTTCGTAAATATGAAAAAGCCCATTGTTTCTAATTTCTCAAAGTTATCTGACGAAATTGTGGTTTTGCAGTCTCTTCTAGGACTTGTGCCTCTCTTTAAAATTTCAAATTTCTAAAATTGTGCTGAAATGGGTTCAAATCTGGCCATAAGGGCCTCAGATCTGTAAATTAGCTTGTAAATTTGTATTTTTTTAGGGCTGTAAGGGTTTAATTTTTTTTTGGTGCATATATTTTCAGGATCTGACTAGTTTTGCAGGTTGCAGGGTTTTCTCAGAATTTTTTTTAGATCTGAGCCAGATCTAACCCTCGAGGGCAAGATCTGGCCTCAGAATTGTTTCTGTGGGCGAATCTGAATATTATTTGATTAAAGGAGTGTCTAAGATCAGAGTTTTGCGGAAAAAAATTATTTGCTGGACGTTTTAAATGAGTACTGGGTTCTGCATTAAACACTACCATCAAATTCCTCTACACATTTACAAATCAGTCTTGCCATCCTCCATTACATTCATTTTCCCTTAGACGTCGACTTGCATTATCCTCCTCTGTCATCCTCCTTTGTCATCGTGCCTCTTCTCCTGTGGTCTTACCCTTCTCCTCTGCGCGTCGACCCATATCCCTCGAGCTCTCTTCTGTGTCATCCGTCATTCTCCATTGCTGTCCAGTTCCTCACGCTGTCGTGCTCCAGTCGCTTGACCTGCAAACAAAACGCACACCATAAAAATGAAACTCACGTATATACGTTATATTTTTTTTTTGATCGGATTCATTAGATAGGTTTTAATTTATTTCGATTTTGTTAGTGTTAGTTTTTTCTATGATAGCGTTAGTTTTAGGTTCATTTATTAAGTTGATTTCTTTAGCTTTAGTTTTAATTTGTGTAGTTTTAGATTATAGTTTAGTTTAGTTTTTCTTGATTAATTTGAATTCGATTTTGTAAGTTTTAGTTAGGCTTTAATTTTTTAGATTTTAAATTTAGTTCGTTTTAGATTTAGTTTTAATTTTTTAAGTTTTTGTCTTAGTTTTAGTTTTAAGTTTTGTAGATTTAAATTTAAATTTTAATGTGTAGCTGTAGTTTTCGATTAGGATTTTGATTTTTTAGTTTAGTTTTTAGCTTTGGTTTAATTTTTAGAATTTAAATTTTAGTTTTAAATTTTTTGTAGATTTTGTTAAAAATATTATAAAATAATAAAAAATATAATAATATAAAAAATTCTAAAAAATTTCTAGTCAAATAAGCTTAAAATTTTTATCCTAAGCAAGGTTACTTGGGAGTGGGAGTGCCATTTTTAGAAGCTTCCGGTCCGGAGCGTTTATATATATATATATATATATATATATATATATATTTTATATTTTGATGCATATATGTCAACAAAAACATGTAGAATGATGAATTAGACATAAAAAACATAAAAAAATAGATTGAATCATATAACATCAATCATCTAGAAGTTATAATCTTCATCAACCACGCTCACGAGTTGGAAGCATACAACATATTGACTCTTGAGTCTCGCAAATCATCAATCTGAAGGTTTCAAGCTTTCAAAATTCAATATCATCATTGATATATAACATTTATCATCATTGATTTCAAATTTCAATATCTAACATTTATCATCATTGATTCATTGATTTCAAAATTCAATATACATTTATCATCATTGATTTCAAATTTTAATATCAAACATTTATCATCATTGATTCATTGATTTCAATATTCAATATACATTTATCATCATTGATATATAACATTTATCATCATTGATATATATCATTTATCATAATTGATTTCAAAATTCAATATATAACATTTATCATCATTGATTTATTGATCACCATATAACTTTCATGAAGCATCATATTCATAATTCATAATGACTTGTAAACAGTAAACTTATAAATGCCAACTTCAAAGTTTCACCTTTTAAATTCAAACTTCAAACTTAAATTGTCATTAAATATATGAAATCAAAAAGAGTCAAGTTTCAACTGTTCAACTGTCAACAACAAATAGAAAAGACTAGTAAACAACAAATCTATTTTATCTGGCTGGCCCCTTGCCACGCCCACGAGAAATGTCTAATTTTTGTGAGCCACGAGGAAATGTTGGTCTTCTAGTACTCTCAGGGATACCACGACCATGACTAGAAGGTGGAGGCTGGATCTGCAAAGGAACAATAGCGTGATATCGAGAACTGGCACTGGCACTGGCACCCGCACTGCTACCAGTAGATGGTGGGACTGGCCCTATGTGTGGCGGTGTTGCTGATGCTTCATCATCATCCCTATAAAGTTCTGCTTCCAATTCTTCCAGATGTAATGTGCCGTCCTCCAAATTATCATCCTCTGGGTTGTTGTCCAAGACTCTGTATGATTGATCCTCATTTTTCCGATCACAGTAATGGCTCAACAACCTCAAGTTATAATGCACATAAACCAAGCTTTCAGCTCGGTTTTCATTCAACCTGTTTCTTCTCACATTGTGTATAAAGCTGTAGGTGCTCCAACACCTCTGCAGAAGAAGTGTTCACAACCTGTGAGAGAACTTTTTTAGCCAACTTTGGCAAAAGTCCCATGCTTCCCACCATGTGAGAGCATCAAATCTGTCTCTGTCTTCCATTGCATGGAAAGAACCAAAGTTAGCAGTGCAACTGAAGTATTTGCCTAATTCAAGGCGCAATCTAGCACAATCTTCCCTGTCGGGTACCAACTTGTCCAATGCCTTCATGTACCCCTGTTGTACCTCTAGATCTGTGTGAGGTTTCATCCTAACCCCACCTCCAGGTGCAGGTTGGCCCAACCAAGATGGAGAGTAATATTTTGGCGTAAGGATATATGCCAAAGCATGTAGTGGAACATTGAGTTTATTCTACCGTGCACACACACAGTCATGAATCATAGCATACAAGTTGGGATCGTTATCCTTAACAATATCTTTTATTTGCCCCAACATGTTGTCCATCTACTCATAAACCTCTCCAATGATTGGTTTATCAGTATCTGCAAACCGAATCATGTTATAAATGGGTTTGGTAAAATTCAAAATTTCCCTCACACGTGCCCAAAACAGAGGGTCAAGGGTGGTCTCCTCCACATGTTCGAATCCTTGCCTGTCAACTATTGTTGCTGTCCTGTCCTTTAATAGCTGCCAGTGTGGGCTTGATACCATTGCAGCCAATGACTCTCTTACCTTCAAAAGGCGCTTGTAGGTGAGGTAATAGCTAGCAAATCTAGTTTTTGCTATCTTCAAAACTCCAATTTGGAGTGAGTACGGAAAAGCCCATGGGTATTGCTATGATTTGTAATAAATTTTATCATTTTTTTACCTCTCTTGTACAAATCACCAAGCCATTTGAATTGAGGTTGTTTGTTTTTGATGATATCATGCATCAAAAGGTTCATTGTGTGAACCAAACACCCATACCAAAAAATGTTGGGGTATTTATCCTCAATAATTGCTCCTGCTGCCTTATAGTTAGCAGCATTATCAGTGATGACCTGTATGACATTGTATGGCCCAGTTTTTTCAATTATATCAAGTAATGGTTCTGCAATGTTAATGCCGGTTTTGAATTTCTCTGAATAATCATATGCTGCCAGGAAGATTGCACCACTAACCGACATAGCCAAAACACTTATCAATGGCTTTCCTTTTACATTGGTCCATCCATCAGAGACAATGGACACCCCATGCTCATTCCACGAACTTGTCATTCTAGCCAAAGAATGGTTTATTTTAGCTTTTTCATGATCAAGACCCACGGTTCTGGCCTTGTCATACCCAGGGCTTTTGTATCCTTTGGGGGCATCATTAATGGCAGAAACCATTTCATGCCAATAAGGTGAGCGAAGAACATTGAATGGCACCCCACATGCATAGAGAAAACGGTAAACTTTTGAATCCACATCATTCCTACACCCTTCGTCCAGGAAATCGGATATGGTTCTACGCCTTAATCCAGTGCCACTGCCTCCAAAACCACTGGCATGGGTGGAAGTTGAACTTGTTTGTCCATGACATGTTGGGCCTGAATCAATGAAACCCCTAGATCTTTTAGATGATCTCTGTAGGGTAGCCTCCTCTTCCTTCCTATATTTCTCTCTCTGTGTTGCTAGCACATTAATACAAACTTTGATTCCAATATTTTTAGTTCCATCCCCTGGCATTATCCCACAAAGGTGCCTTCTCGCACGGGTGTATGAACCATGGTATTGTTTATTGCAATGGGGGCAAATAAATTTAGTGGTTCCACCACATTTCCCTCCTTCCATTTTCTGAACATATTTCCACAAAGGTGTCTGAGTTTGGTCTTGTTT
The DNA here is from genome assembly GCA_034641835.2 of Pinus albicaulis. Classification (NCBI taxonomy): domain Eukaryota; kingdom Viridiplantae; phylum Streptophyta; class Pinopsida; order Pinales; family Pinaceae; genus Pinus; species Pinus albicaulis. The sequence continues at coordinate 920,251,031 of CM076584.1, read as the reverse complement.
AGTTGGGGAATCTGTGTCCTCAAGTTCTCCACTCCCCACTTCCTCCTCAACATAATCCTCCTCCTCTTCAGGATTTTCTTCAAATCCACCATAACCCTCCTCTTCATCCTCCTCTTCTCTGATTTGCCTCTTTCTTCTACTACTCTCCAACACCGTTATCACAAAGAAAGGAACCAACATGAGGAAAATCCCTAGCCATATAGCCATGATGGAAACAAGTTTCAAGTTTCTAGCCTACAAAACAGATGGAAAAATGCCAAATGGGAATAGGAAATGCAACATAGGAAAAAAAATTTCATTTTTTAAGTTTTAAATCCAATAAAATGCAACATTCAAGAAAAATTCAAGTTTTCATTTTTAAACAATTTAACAACTTACAAATTCATCCTAGAAAATACAAAATTGGATTAGAAGGCCTACCTCTTTCTTGCAATCCTCCTGTTGCCTTGCTCCTTGCTCTCCTTGTCACTTTTGTAGTTCAGCTCTCCAGTGCTCTCCTCAAGCTCAAGCTCTCTCTCTCACTCACTCAACAAACAATGAAAACAAAATGCCCCCCCCTCTCCCGAAGCGTTTTTTAAACGCCGAAAGCACTCAGGGAGCGTTCGCTCCCAAGCGCTTCATGAAATGCTCCCGAAAACGTAGGGAGCGTTTTAATAGGTTTGGAAACGCGCTTCCGAAAACGCTCCCCTCAGGAAGCATTTTCAGGAGCGCATTTCCGAACGTTTCGAAAACGCTCCCGCACGGAGCGCGTTTCGGAAACGGGAACGAGGGGGGGTTGGAGCTTCCGCGCAACCCTAATCCCAAGTTTGACTATCTAAACAGTTTAATTTCTGGATTGGGTTATATAGAATATCATAGATTCAGAAACATTGCAAGCACCTGGCATTTTAATTTAAATGATCGTTTCATGATAAGATTTGCGTCAGTTTTTAATAAATGGTTGTGGTGCTTTCTATTGAATATCATTGTGGTCATTTGTGTTTTCATAACAACAGTTATACATCAATTACTTGGCTTTAATTGCATAACGGGATCTTTTAACTCCATAAGGCACTGGTTTTAAATATAATCAATCTGTGAAATCTCGTTAATCTTATCAAGTACTTGGTTATTTGACTGTGTCTCTTGGGTTGGTTGACTTGCAACCAATTCTTTTCCTTCATCTTTGTTAGGGTCTACCTCCCTTAGCTTGCAAGGAGACAGCTTAGATAGAGAGATTGGGGATCAGGGTGACAGTCCCCAATCTGAGCTGTTGTCGCGGTGCTTAGACATTCTATGTGACAACAAATCTAATGGAAGTGCTGAAAAGTTCAAGGCAAGATTCGTTGCTCGAGGCTTCTCTCAAAAGGAAGGCGTAGACTATGATGATATATTTGCACCTGTGGCCTGATATACCACCATCTTGATTCTGATCTATCATAGCCCTTGCTGCTATGCAAGGATGGAATCTTCATTAGATGGATGTGAAGACCGCATTTCTGCATGGTGCGATAAAGGAAGAGGTGTATGTGGAGCAACCTTTGGGGTTCGAAGTTCAGGATCGGGACACCCATGTTTGCAGGTTGAAGAAAGCCCTCCATGGGTTGAAGCAAGCACCTAGAGCTTAGTACCAGAGAATAGATAGCTACCTGCTGAAGTTGGGCTTCACTCGTAGTAATGTTGATTCGAACCTTTACTTCAAGGTTGATAGAGAGAAGCCTCTCATTCTGGTGTTGTATGTGGACGACCTCTTCCTGATAGGTGTTGACCCTCTCATTCATCAGTGTAAGAGGGAGCTTGTTGCTGAGTTCGAGATGAAGGACCTAGGACTGATGCATTACTTCTTAGGCCTGGAGGTCTGGCAGAGGCCTGGCGAGATTTTCCTTTCTGAAGGAAAATATATTGTGAAGCTTCTGGAAAGATTTGGTATGGTGGACTGTAAGTCCGTGTCAACACCGATGGAGCTAAACTTTAAGAAGTTGAGTGGCAGCGCTGCTGAGTCTATGCTAGCAAATCCTACTGAGTATCGTCAACTCGTAGGGGCCCTAATGTTCTTAGTGAACACCCGTCCGGACGTATGTTTTGCAGTGAACACTTTGAGTCAACATATGGTTGAACCTCATCACATTCACGGGGTTGGTGCCAAGAATTTGTTGACATATCTTCGGGGCACGATAAACCATGGGCTGAGATACACTGCCCGGAGCGTGACACTCCATGGATATATTGATGTCGATTGGGCTGGAAGTAGGGTGGATCTTAAGAGCACATCGAGATGCTGCTTCACACTTGGGTATGGTTCGATATCATGGATGAGCAGGAAGAAGAAGTCGATGGTTTTGAGCACTGCGGAGGCCGAATAGATTGCAGCGAGTATGGCCTATTGTGAAGCAGTTTGTTTGCAAAAGCTCTTCAGTGAGTTGTTCGGGCATGTGCTAGATACCACCATGATATTCTGTGATAACCAGAGTGGGATTCGATTGTCTGAGAATGTCGTGTTCCACGATCGATCCAAGCATATTGATATCAAGTACCACTTTATCCGAGATATGGTACAGCGAGGTGCCGTAAGGCTCGATCATATAGGAACTGATGAGTAGGTCGCGGATATTCTCACAAAGCCTTTGGGGAAGGTCAAGTTCCTAACCTTCCGTGAGAATCTTGGTATCGTGGAACGACCCTATGCTGAGGGTCCTGTTGGACGATGAGCTCTTGGAGCTCTAGGGGGCTTTGGGGATAGCTTCTCAGAGCTATAAGCACACACGGGGCTAGGCTTGTCGAACCTTGTGGTGCTTCTGCCCCATCATTATGATGTTGAGTTGGTTCACCTCTCATGGTCTATGCCCCGTATGCATCCTACCCATTGAGTCCCAGACTCATGGGAAGTACCTCTCATTTGGCCAGTGAGGTGGGAAAAGCTAGAGACCAGTAGCAAAGACTGATGGACGCATCAGAGATTGCCGTACTCTCTATGTCTAGGATGGCACGTCTCCAACCACTTGATCTGGTATCAAGTCTAGTGAGGTTTTGAACCTCCTACTGGCTTCGAGTCAGTTAAACCAACTTCGAGTTGGTATGAGACTCTTTTTGAGTCCTATAGAGGTTTCGGACCTCTAGGCTGAATCTGTCAGCTGGGAATGATGTATTTGTGACTGACCCTTGTCAATAAATTTCACTCTCCCTCTGAGATTTACATTGCTGACTCATTTTCATGTCTCCTTGAACCTGGTCATATTAGGACAGGTTCCCTACTTACTCCTAGGCATATCGGACTAGGTCCTCCTGCTTGCATGTAATCCGTTAGCAGAGGGCGTTGATCCTTCATATGGCTAGACACCCAGCGTCGTATGCACCAAAGATCTATGCTGATGTCCATTCCTCGCTCTTTTCGCAGGTTCTGTATCTCCATATGCATAGCCCCAAGTTGTTCCTGGATTTGTTGTACCCCTACTGACGTATCCTCCCGGGGTGCAGCTTCTAGCTTCATAGCGACTTCCATAGCTTTCTCCTGCGATTCAAAGGTCTGATGACTCATCGATGTGCATAGGTGAGGTAGCAACATAGCGATGAACCACTCTGTATGTTGTCTATCATCATATTCGAACCCTCCCTCCCTGATCGTTTTTTTTAATCGCTAATCAGCCTCCCATACAGACTCAGACGCACCTTGTTTGAAGTCCTTCACTTCCGCTACCAGCTGGGAATAAGATTTCGGCTTTCGGAACTGTTGCTTCAGAGCATCTTTGATATCTTGAATGGATGCGTTCCCGTTCTGGGCAATGTATCGCATATACCAATCCAGGGCTCTGTCTTCGAATGCTAAAGACAGTTGCGCCCTCTTTATCGTGTCACTCGCCACATTCTGCGCAGTCCAGACAGAGTCTGCCACGAACCAAAACCAGTCCATATCCTCATCCCCTACCCCTTTGAAGGTAGGCAGTTTCAGATGCACAGCCATATCATCGTCCAGGGGAGGTGGTGGTATGGGTGAATTCTTACCTTTGTGCGGCTAAGGCGGCGGTGTAGCTGGGGGATCTTGCACAGCTGGTTCTTGCAACAGATTATAGGCGGATCTTCCTCTGTCAAGGTTGGTTCGATAGTACTTACCACTGCGTGTCGTACTCCCGTCTAGATCCGAGGTCATTCAGTTAGTATGACTACACAGAATGCTCTTTTCGCATAGTAATTTCTTGATCATCAACGGTAACGTCCTCAGAAATTTGCCTTGGAACCCTTTGAAGAATCGTCGTTCAGCCTCAGAGTAAGATACAAACTGATCAATGGCAAATTTCGTCACAAATCCTCCCAGCACACTATCCACCTAGTGATCCACTGTGCGTGTGATAGTATCATCATTTTTTTCCAGCTGTTTGAGCAACTCTGGGGTCCACTAAGTGACCCGCTCGTCCTTCCAGCACTTTTGGAACTCCATAAGTCTGGCCAGCCACTCCTGGAGTTCAATTGCAAAGGTCACAAAGAATATTTCGTAGCTTTTAGTAAGGACGTACCTATTTTTCCACCTTTCCGCTGTTAACTTCTCACTGCGATTTTCTTTTACTGCGAACTCCTGAATCTATCTTTCGAACCAGTCTTCGATCTCTTTTCTTTCAGGCTTCTAGTATTCTCTTGTCATTACCCGATCCCTCTCTCAGATTTCTTCCAGTTCCGGCAACGGAACCATTTGTTGGCTTGAGGGGTCCTGACCTAAGTTCGGTGTGCAAGGTTTGCCAACAAACCCCTATACTACTGGCCCTTTTGGCAGTGACCTGCTTGCGCAGGTCAAAGTCTCTCCTGAAGTAGTATGGGTGGGTGCTGGAACCAGGTTTCCGCACCCTGAGAAAGGATGGGTAAGGCAAGCAGAGCTACGTCCTGTTTCTGTAATTCCCAGATTACCTTGTTCTGCGCAGGGTTAATTATGTTTCTATTTGCATCCACGTGCACTAGATCTATAGTTATATGATTTTCATAATATCAACACAGTATTACATAAACAGAGCGGAATAGATCTAGATCCAAGCATTCAGTACACAAATCTTCGCATCTAAAAGACAGAAAATATACAACACAACAATTATCAGCAATTCAAACAACAGTACTCACAGATTTAGATCTCTAATAATCCTTCGCATTCATTCATTCATCAATCTTTCCTTACAATTCCCTTCCCAACCTGCGCACACAGCAGCAGGGTCCGCACACAGCTGGACTAGGATCTCCGCGCACACAGCCAGCAGGAGTCCGTTCCCCAAAAACCAAACAGATAGCTTAAACAACAGATCACATCAATAGCTCCTCATTTCTTATCCTTTACAATACAAAATACATCTCTATTCATAACAATCTAGGCTCGACTTACCTATGGTCTGCAACCCATGGTTTTCAGACCCGTAATTTACCCTTTGACCCATTACAATGCGTTCGGGGCTTTGACCCGCCCCAAAACCCCTGCGCTAGACTAAATATAATAAAAAATAATCAAAATGGACCGGTTTCGCAGCTTGTTAGGAGACCTCGTTCCAACATCCTTCAATTTCAAAACCTGGTGGTTGTTTCATGTACACTTCTTCCTGTAAATCTCCATTGAGGAAAGCACTTTTTACATCCATCTGATGAACTTTCCATCCTTGTTGAGCTGCTAAGGCAAGTGTGAGTCGGATGGTGTTCCATTTAGCTGTAGGAGCAAATGTTTTCTCATAATCTATCCCTTCCTGCTACGCAAAACCCTTAGCAACAAGTCTTGCTTTATACTTGTCAATTTCACTATTTTGCTTGTACTTAATTCGGTAAACCCATTTGCATCCGATGGGTTAAACATTTTGAGGACAATCAACAAGTTTCCAAGTGTTATTGTCTTGAACTACCTGATATTCATCAACCATAGCTTGTTGCCATTCTTTATGTTTTACTACCTCTCAGTATGTAGAAGGTTCAGTAAAAGCATTTTTTATCAAGGCTCCTTCATTTCTTTGTGATCCCCTTGTTCCTGTTTTATTCTATTCATTAGGCCTTACATCTTTCAAAAGTTGAACTGCCCATTTTGGCAATTGATGTTCATTGGTTTGAGATTTTGAAAAATCACCATCATTGTAAAGAGGGTAGATATAAACTAATGTTTGTTGATCAATTGCAGGTTCCGGGGGCAGAGAGTCATTGTCAGAAGAACTGCTGCTGCTAGGAGAGTTGGATGAATTGCTAGAAGACCTAGATGGCGCTGATGAAGAAGATGGACTGGATGAATCATTTTCAGATGAAGAAAACTCAAGTTCATACCAATTTTGTGAATTTGGTTGACTTTGTAAATTTCCGTTTCTTTTATCACTTTTTGTTTCTAACTTTTGAAGAAGACTTTCAACTTTTTCAACACTCTTACTCTCATTTTCATCAAAAATCACATCTCTGCTTACAATAAATTTCCCATTCGACAAAAGTCGGTACTCTTTCTTCTCATCAGAATACCCAATCATTGTGCACTTCAAGCTTCGTGCATCAAGCTTAGTTCGTTTTTCCTTCGGAACTAAAGCATAACAAACTGATCCAAAAACTCTGAGATGTTTTACCCGAGGTTTGAAGCCAAACCATGCTTCATAAGGTGTGATTCCGTCTAAAGAAGCAGTGGGAGATCTATTCCTCAAGTAGACAGCGGTATGAATTGCTTCGGCCCAATATAAAGGACTTAACTTTTTGAAAGTTAACATAGATCGCGCCATTCCTAACAATGTACGATTCATTCTTTCTACTACTCCATTTTGCTGTGGAGTGTAGACATTGGTAAGATGTCTTTTTATGCCATTATCCATGCAATACATTTTGAATTCATTTGAAATGAATTCTCCGCCATTGTCAATTCTAAGAGTGCCAATCTTCTCCTTTACTTCATTTTCAATAAGCTGACGAAAAGTTTTGAACTTTTCAAATGCTTCCGACTTTTGCTTCAAAATATATACCCAAGTCATCTTGCTAAAATCATCAATAAAGAGTAAGAAATATCTGCATCTTCCGAGCGAAGTTGGTAAGGGTCCACAAATATCACTGTGAACCAACTGCAAATGCCTGTTTGTGCGCCATGAACTTGTAGGAAAAGTCTCTCGATGTTGTTTTCCAAAAATGCAAGATTCACACTTTGCATTTCCCTTTTTGAATGTTGGAAGTCCCTTAACCATTCCCTGTTTTTGTAACTGAGAGAGACTTCGAAGTTGAGATGGCCGTATCTTACATGCCACAATTTGATCGGTGAAATGTCTGTACTTGCTGCTCCTGCAAAGTCAGAATTTCTTGGAATAACTGTCCCTTTCATCCTTAACAGTTTTTGTTTGACTGAATTAATTTTAACTAAGCCATCTTCCATAATCACCATATGTCCTACTTGTCGAATTGTGACTAAAGATAACAAATTTTGATTGAATGTTGGGACATACGATACATTTGAAATCATTCTTTCTCCAATGCTTGGTAAAAAAACTTTAACTATACCTTTGCTTGAAGGAGTATGTTTTGTTTTATCAGCAAAATAGATTGAATTCAGATGGCATTGTTGGAAGCTCCAAAAGAAATCCCATCGAAAATTCATGTGTTGAGTTGCGCCTATATCCATAATCCATGCATCTTCATAATCACTTCTAAGAAAGCTTGAAACCTGTAAAGCTGTTGATTCTGTATTGGTGGAGACATATTCGGAACCATCAGGATCATCTTCATCATTTGCAAACTGTGCAGAGTTTGGATGAAACTTGGGAATCTTCTCAATAGAAGTTCTACAATAATGGCCAACTTTGTTACATCTCCGCAATCAATTTGACTGAAATTGCTGCCTCTGCCTTGAGACTGTCCTCTGCCTTGATACTGTCCTCGGCCTCTGCTTTGGCCTCTGTTTTGAGTTTGTCCTCTGCCTTGATGATATCCTTTGTTTTGATTGTTACCTCTTCCTTGAAAATTGCTCCTTCCTGAATTTTAGCCTCTGTTGAAATTGTTTCCTTCACGACTTTGGGTTGCTTGATTTTGTTTGAAATTTCCTCTTCCTCTGTTTCTTGAACTATCAGCTGAGGAGTTACTTGAGCTGGCTTCGGTGAAGAAGACATCTTCTCCAATCTGTTTCTTCTTCCCAAAGGTTTTATCATGTTGAGCTAACATGTCACTCAATTCATCAAACTTTATCTTCTCTAACTTTCCAGTGACTTGCAAAGTTTCCAAAAAATGTGTATATGATGATGGCAATCCAGCAATTAGAATCGTGGTCAAGAAGCTTTCATCAACAGCTTGAAAACTAGCATTTATTATTTCTTGCTTGATATTTTTAAGTCGTGAAATATACTCAAGGACATCACCACCTTCAATTAATTTCTGTTGAAGTAATTTTAATTGAAGATCAACCTTCTTTGATTCAGGTTGGGTATCAAAGAGATCTTTGAATGTACGTAAAGTAGTCCATGCATCTGAGGAATTTTCAATATGTATGTACATTTCATTATTAACTGAAGCTTATATAAGAGCTAATGCTTTGCCATTTTTTACTTCCCATTTTGCAAGTGAAGTTGAATCTGTTGGTTTATTAGGCTTAATGTTGCCATCGCATATGTCATGCCGCAATTCATTATAAATGAGAGTGCTTTCAATTAGACGTTTCCATGTCTTATAAGATTTCACCCCATCTAGCTTATCAGATTCAGAGAACAGATTAATTAACTTTGACATGATAGTGTTGAAGTAGTGCACCAGAAGAATCAAGCACAAGAAGAAAATGAGCAATTCGTCACACGAAACACGCCACGCCAAAAACGACATACGCCACACACAGAAAAAACGATCGATCGGGGCTTGGCCTTGACCTCGTATAATTGTTGAAAATGGAGAAAAATGACTGAGCTTTGCACTTGGCTCTAGTCAATTTCTCGTTCAGTGGTTACAATGAAATCTTTGCAAAATTTGACAATGCCTTTACAAATTTCTTCTTAAAAAAAAATTCAACCCCCCCCAAAGTAAAATGTACTTTGAGTTACAAATAATAACCCTTATTTCTCTAAGAAAAATTACACTTATTTCTCCAAAAATAATGACAACATTTTCACTTCACCTTATTGCTCCAAAAAATGCAAAATACCCTTTTGAAGAACTCTGAATGGATCTAATTGTCCATTGAAGTAACTCGATGAAACCGTGGATAGTTCTGAGTTTAATGAATATTTTCTCATTTCGAAACCGAATCCAGAATCTGTCTCTGGTGTCTTTGCTCCAGCACTCTCGACGTTCAGCTCTGAAGAAAAATAAGTGTATTTTTCGCTGATTGGTGATCAAGGTTCGAGCAGAGAATCGATGTTGCTTCTGCAAAATTCCAAAACAGAAGCAAGGATTCGTCTGCGTTTCAATCGGTTGCGTTCTTCATCTAGTTTGATTTCTGAACAATCTTCTCTTCGAAAGTCGTGCTCACATTCTTCTCAGCAATTCAGATTCGATACTCCTTTACTGCATCAGTTGTTGAACCGTGAGGGTGATCCTCATTCGACTGCGGATGGATTTCACTCCTCCGGGGGCCCTTTCCACTCCTCCCGTGGTAGTTAATCAATCGATAAACATAGATTCCTTCACAATGTTGAGCAATACCTCTATCCTTTGGCAGATCGACTCCACAAAAATATTTCATACAGGCTGTCGTGGATGGCTCTCTTGGTAATTTACTGATCACACATTAACGATAAATACACCATAGACAACGTTTGTTCAGCGACATAACACCAGCGATTTTCAGGAGCAGTGATACCTTGCAATAGGGATCGATCTCTTCACAAAATTACAAATTTTTTAACACGGCTGTCTCGCGGATTCTTCAATGGGTACGTCAACGACTCTTCCAAAGTCGCAGAAACAGATTCATTTTAACATAAATGATACATGAGCATGAGTGGCTCAATCCTCCCTTCTCACAAACAAAGATCCACTTATTCAGCTCACCGATCAATCAATTAAGCGCACTCTGTCAAACACTGGTTTAAATGCACAGTGGGCACAACTTATACACAAACTCACTCAGTTTTGGGCAAAGGTTTTAAAATCGATTCTAAAAACATCGTCAGAACAAAAAACAGCAGCAGCGTATCATGGTGTTTACTGGAAGTCCCGTCAAACTTGATAAAAAGATTCTTGAGGTGATTGGTAAGAAGTTGAAGAAAAATAATGTAGCACTTGATATTGTGGACTTTGGATAAATGTGTATTGGATTTTGTGAGTTCTAGCTAATCTAAAATAAAAAAATTGATTTTCAGATTATAACCAATAAATTTCTTTTCTTAAAGCATTGACAAGATTGCATACCAATTCATCCTTTAGCAGAATTTTCCAAAAGTCTGCAAAACTGAAATCTCCACCTTCACGTCATCTACATTATTGGTGGCTCCGATACCACAATAATGGCAGAAGTGTCCTCAAACACGTAATTTTATTGATATTGGAAAAGAAATTACATAAGAAGTTGCAGGAGTTTACAAACGTAAACTTCTACTCATTTGCAATTAGGAAACTAACCTATTTATAAGCTATATGTCCTAACTTAATTTAGTTATGAACCACTTGAAAAAATAACAAGTGTCCATTTACAATAAATGATCTTTTATCCAATCTACTAATTTTATTCCTATTTTAGAGCCTAAGATACGACTCAATTCTAGAGTCCTATTTTTGCTAACAATATTCTATTTCTAAGTGTCTCTAATATTTATTAAATATTCTAATTTAATAAATATTTTTATCCTAACTTTACATTATTATATTTGGATCATCTAACATTTTGGCCTGGATATTAATCAAATTTGCAACTATTTTTATGGGATCCATGTGGTATTGTGTTTAGTTTCAGTTTCTTCTTTTGTGCTCATATGTTAGAATGTTTTGTGTATTTTATCCATCATTTCATTTCTATTAAGTGAATATTTGCAAGTTAGATAAGCAGAATCCATTCTCATATGCTCCGTTTTGGGTAAATATTCTCAGTTTGTAATTTCTTCAGTTTAGAAAGAAATCATGAGTTCAACATGCTCTTTCTAGCTCCTCACCAGTCTTGATCATCCCATAATCGAAACCCTAAAGTGCTAAACTATTGTACCTAACTTGCCCCATAGAACACCCTGCAAATATTGACCTAATTTCCTTGCCCTAGCTGCTTGACTCCTCTTGATCCAGCAAAACCCTATACAATGAAAATAAAAAAACCCTGGGCTACTATACCTAGCCTAATATCTTCTTTCCTCAGTCATCTTGGCTGTGATCTATACGGAGGGAGCCCCCTCCTTGCCTAGTAGGGCTAGCTACTTGGCTAAGCGTGGTTTGAGGTTACCTTGGAATTGCCTTCTTCAGCCTAAGGTTCAATCTGAGTGATAATAGATATAAATAGGTCAACGTTGAAGGTCATTTTCACTCATCCATCCTCAGACATTCTCTCTCATCATCTGATTGGTTCAATCACCTTGGAGGCTCTTCTTCATCCACACGTGGGAAATTGCAGCAAGAAGAAATTTCAGTTTTCGACCTAGGGTTTCAGCGCAGAGTTGACCAGCGTTGACTTTGGTCAACGCATGGTCAAACTGACCCCAACTTTGGTCAAAATTCCGATTTCTGCAGTCCACATTTTCTGGCATAGAAATATAGGTTGATCGTTGACTTTTGACTGGGCTGCATTGAATTTTTGCTGCTGCTGTTTGCGTTGACCGTTGACTGTGACAGCGTTGACTTTGGGTTGATTGATCTGGCTGTCCGAGAGGGTTGTGTGACACTTCTAGTTGGCTGATCGTATTGAGACTTTGTTGGTTGAAGCATCCTATTGACTGCTGTAACACAACAACACACTTATATATTTTTGGCTTGTCTTCTGCAATCTACTGGTATGTTCTATCAACATTTTACTTTCTTGTTTATGTGATTGTTGGTTGATATTGGGGATAAAAAGTAAAGTTGCATCAAGCATAGAACATCTACAAAAATGTACAATACAGGGCACAGATCAGAGAGAGGTAAACCAACTCAATATCATCACAGTGGGGCGGAAGCACACCAACAAGGTTCGGCAAGCCTAGCCTTGTGGTTGCTTATAGCTCTAAGAAGCTATCCCCAAAGGCCCCCTGGAGCTCCCAGAGCTCATTGTCCAACAAGACCGTCCAAATAGGATCGTTCCACGATACCAAGATTCTCACGGAAGGTTAGGAACATGACCTTCCCCAAGGGCTTTGTGAGAATATTCGCGACCTGCTCATCAGTTCCTATATGATCGAGCCTTACGGCGTCTCGCTATACGATATCCTAGATAAAATGGTACCAAACATCGACATGTTTGGATGGATTGTGGAACACGGGATTCTCTGACAAACGAATCCCCCTCTGGTTATCACAAAGGATAACGGTGGCATCTAACACATGCTCGAATAGCTCACTGAAGAGCTTTTGCAACCAAGTGGCTTCACAACAGGCCATACACGCTGCAATGTATTTGGCCTCAGTGGTGCTCAAAGCTACCGACTTCTGCTTCGTGCTCGAAGCAGACCCAAGTTTGAAGCAGCATCCAAATGTGCTCTTGCGATCCACCACACTACCAGCCCAATCGGCATCAGCATATACACGAAGTCTCAAACTCCTGGTAGTGTATCTCAGCCCATGGTCTATCGTGTCCCAGAGATATCTCAAGAGTTTCTTGGCACCAACCCAGTGAATTTTATGAGGATCAACCATGTGTTGACTCAAAGTGTTCACTGCAGAACAAACATCTGGACGGATGTTCCCTAAGAACATCATGGCCCCTATGAGTTGACGATACTCGGTAGGATTTGCTAGCACGGGCCCAACAGCGCTTGCACTCAACTTCTTAAAGTTGAGCTCCATCGGTGTCAACACGGACTTACAGTCCACCATTCCAAATCTTTCCAACAGCTTCACAATATATTTTCCTTGAGAGAGGAAAATCTCCCTAGGTCTCTGCCAGACCTCTAGGCCTAGGAAGTAATGCATCAGTCCTAGGTCCTTCATCTCAAACTCGGAAGCGATCTCCCTCTTACACTGATGAATGGAAGGGTCAGCACCTATCAGGAAGAGATCATCCACATAGAGAACCAAATTGAGAGGCTTTTCTCTATCAACCTTGAAGTAAAGGTTCGGATCAGAATTACTTCGAGTGAAGCCCAACTTCATCAAATAGCTATCTATCCTCTCGTACCAAGCCCTTGGGGCTTGCTTCAACCCATAGAGGGCTCTCTTCAACCTGCATGCATGAGAGTCTCTATCCTGGACTTCGAACCCCAGAGTTTGCTCCTCATGCACCTCTTCCTATATTGAACCATGCAGAAAAAACGGTCTTCACATCCATTTGATGTAGACTCCATACTTGCATAGCAGCAAGGGCAATAATAGATCAGATGGTGGTATATCGGACCACAGGTGCAAGTATATCATCATAGTCTATGCGTTCCTTTTGAGAGAAGCCTCGGGCAACAAATCTTACCTTGTACTTTCCAACACAACTACCATATCCATGCTTGATCTTATAGAGCCGTTTTGAGGTGACAACAGCTTTGTTCTCCAGTCTCGGAACCACATCCCAGACATCATTCTTCATAATGGAATCCTACTCTTCATGTATAGCATCCTTCCAGACTTAATGCTTTACGGCTTCTTCAAATGATCTAGGCTCATATTGTACTCATGGCTGCTAGATACCCTTGGTATCTATTCGACTTCTTGCTTTCACGGAATGTCCCCCTTTGGGGCCATATGTCTCTCGGCATTCCCGAGAGTACCCCTGAGCCATGAGGGTCTTCTCTTCTTTTTTCCAGCAACGTCATTTGCTCAAGAGCATACACGGTTGTGGTCTCCTTCTTAATGCCAACTCCTCTTGTGAGAGAATACATCTATAAGAACATCCTCTGAAGGATTTCATAGGCAGCATATCAGATAAGTCAAAGTGTATCAGATGTCTTTGTGACCCTTGAGGAATGAAGAAAAAGTCCCCTATGCTTTCCTTTGGCACAACCCTGACAAGTGCCCTCATGATTTGACTTTGGGCATCCCAGACACCAACTCTGAAAAGGGCTTTGTAATCATGGGCCTGAATCTTACTCACCCACTGTCAAGGCCATTCAAGAATCATAGCCATATTCTTCCATTTATCTGTCATACATCTTGTCTGGGAGCAGGGTATGCGGTGAAAAGGAAATGCTGAAATAACAAGGTGTAAGGTTAGAGATACAATACAGAGGATGCCTTGTGGTATCAAATGTGTTCAATATAGTGCATACTGAGCATTTGTCTGCTTTCAGGAAAGTCTGTGGGTTGCTTTTCAGATGTGCCATGCCCAATTCTGCATATTGTAGGACTCTGCCTTACCGAATATCGAGCTGCTCTCGACCTTCAGACGCATCTAGCCACTTACTTCTTCTTTTCTGCTTTTTTCTCTTCTTCTTAGTGGGTTGTGATGTCAGCAATGAGACCACTGTAGATTTCCTGTCCTTATCTTGAAGATGCTCGTACAAAATATCTGATGAAACTGGAGTGTGACCAATCTTATTCTGAATGTACTCTGTCAATGCTGACACATAAGCTTGGTCTTTCTTAATGTCCTTTGTAACCATAGTTAATTTTTCCTTAATGGGAAAAGTGACCTCCCTGTGATGAGATGGGAATTGCTTCAGCAAACTAGGAGGCCTATGATTTGTTGACAATTCTGACTTGGGTTGGAAATTCTGCATGTGTGATCTTTCATTTTTTCCAACTTATTCTGAATAACAGTCATTTGATTAGAATGTTTAACCTTTACAACACTAATTTCCTTTGCATGACTCTCTTCAATAGTCAACAACTTGTGTTGAAGAGACATCTGACTGATTTCCATGTTTTTTATCGCTTTATCATTATTTGCTTTCATGACCATGAAGCAATTTTGCATATAGTTCATCTCTTTCTCATGATTTGCTTCCATGGTGATCAAATGATTCGAGTGATTAAATTCCATGATCATCATTTCCTTGATATGTTTTTCTTCTAAGGCCAATAACCTGCTCTGCATAGAACCAATTTCCGTAGTGTGATTCACTATTAATTTTTCTTGATTAAGTTCCATATTCTTAATGAATTGAGCTTGGTTGGCCTCTGTATTCTTGATTACGCGAGCTTGATTCAATTGCATATCTTTAACCATCTGAGTTAATTCTTTGATGAAATCATTTTCAACTTCTATAGTTTCATTTACTTCAACTTTTTCTTTTACCTTTTCTTTATCTCCATATTTATTTTCAAATGCCTCAATGAGTGATTGGAAAGAATCAAAAGTGTTTTTAGGGGAGTCAGCGAACCACTCCAAAGCATCACCAGCTAAGGTGAGAATGAAAAGCCGCATCTTCACATCTTCTTGATCAAAATATGGGCGACACTTGCTTATACAGAGGTTGAAATTCTGAATGTGAGCCTCAGCAGTAAAAGCATAATTATGAATAAAAGGGGGCACCTCATCGATAGTCACACTGACCAAAGACGGGAAATCGTGTGGAGCACCCTAAAAGTTAGTAAAATCAAAAGGATCAAAAAAATCATCCATGATGACTTGCTTAAATGGAACAACCAAATGGATGTTAGAGAAATAGATCCTTGTTCAAGAAAAGTCAAGAGGTCCACAAGAAGCGAGCTTCTTAGCAGAAATTCTTGTAAGAAATGAAGAATTGGAGTCGGCACTTGAACATGAATCTAATTCTAAAACTGAAAAATTAGTCGAGAGAAGCAGATGGATATCAGGGAGGGATTCTTGTTCGGGAGTAAATAGATGAATAAGTGGAGTCACCACCCAAACAAGAAACCAACCGAAATGTCCAGGTGCTAAAGGTGCAAGAGAAGATGAAAGGATTAGTGATGTGACGAAAGATATAATGATGAAATGATGAAGAGATGAAAAGACGCTAGAAAATTTTATGTCGTGTGACGGGCTAATGAATGGCGAGAAAGATTAGAAGATTAGAAAATGTCATTGAGACCAAGGATAGAAAAACGCGGTCCTCGGCAATGGCGCCAAAAAATGTTGTCGCACAAAATGTCTAGGCACCGCGACAACGACTTAGATCGGGGGTTGTCACCCTAATCCCCAATCTCTCTATTTAAGTTGTCTCCTTATTGCAGACTATGGGGGGTAGACCCTATGGAAATGGAATGAAGAAGAACTAGTTGGGAACGAACGAGTTCGGGAGACACAATTAAAATGACCAAATACTTGTAAAAGATTTAGCAAGATTAAAGGATTCGATTGAATTTGAAACACTGATACCAGTGCCTTATGGAATCAACTATTCTGCTAAGGAAATTACAACCAAGTACTTTATGAGAAATTGTTGCTATGCAATATTAACTTAAGATGAAAAATGCAAGGATAATGATTAGAAGGCAGAGCAAGATGAGACAAGCTTTGGTGATGTTTAAAGCCTAAAGCATTTAGATTCCAAATAATCTGGTCTGACCAGTGAGTACTTAAGCGAGAGTGCCAATTATGAAGATGCCCAAAACTTACTCAATTACAATTTGTCACAGATCCACAATAGAGCTCTGAAAAATATCGATCACACTTACTAAAATATTCAATAAATGAAACAAGAGTTAAACCATAGGCGATTTTAATAGATATCAAACATTAAAAAGTATTCAGATGCCAATGATTATCAAACTTAATTGAAGCATATGAAAGTGATTAACATTTAAATCTTAGTAATTATTCATCAAGGAAAACCATAAGATCTCGATGCTAAATAAACACTTCGTCCAACAATTTTTTGATTAAATGATATTCTAAGCTAGTGCAGATCCAATAAATTTTTTATTTTTCTCTATAATCAAACTTAGGATTTAAAAAATTAAATATTTGTTAACTATAGAAATTCCTCCGCAATTAAATGTCTTCACAAGCGTAAAGGATTTAAATAGATCAAAAACCCAATGTCCCAAAAAATTTTACTTTCCAAAATTATATGCAAAAAGGATTAAAAATTAAACTATAGACTAAAGTTAAAAGACTAATGAATTTTTGGAATTTTTGACTTTGTTTTCAGATGAACAAAAAAAATTAAAAGTTCAAACCTTTTGAATTTTTAAAATTTTTAAATGACAAAATCAAAATGTTAATGAAATTTGAAGAAAATTTGAACGTTAATCAAACCTTTGTACAAATCTAAAAGAAAAATCAAACCTAAAAAGAATTTAAAATCAAAAGTCACGAACAAAAATTAGAAAGTTAAATGTTAATGTTTTTATTT
This sequence comes from Pinus albicaulis, assembly GCA_034641835.2. Taxonomy (NCBI): domain Eukaryota; kingdom Viridiplantae; phylum Streptophyta; class Pinopsida; order Pinales; family Pinaceae; genus Pinus; species Pinus albicaulis. Next base: position 920,233,797 of record CM076584.1, on the reverse strand, counting down.
GTTTGCTTGTGTGTGGGTTTGAGACTATGCAGGTAAAGGAGGGGTCGAGCAGCCAACCGACAAGGATGCCGCAGTGAGGGAGAGGACAAGGTATGCGAGCGGGAGATAGCAGCGTGAGCGGGAGCACGCACACGCGGAGGGAAAGGAGAGGGAAGCGGTATGGAGCTGCGTGAGGGAGAAGTGGTAATGGCAATGTAAGGGAGAAAGGACGCGCGACAAGGGTTCACGCAGGAGGCTAGGGCTGCGGAGAGGAGTGGAAAGGAGGGTGGAAGCAGGTCGAGGAAGAAAGGGAAATGCAGAGAAAGGAAAAGGCAACAATAGGTATGGTGCAGGGATGAGGGGACGAAATGGCAGTGTATAAGGAGAAATATGCAGCGGGAGGAAGGCAGCCAAAGCAGGCAACACGCAGAGAAGGGCAATGGATCGTGTGTATGGCTTGAAGACTGTGTGAGGGGAGGAGCCAGCGTGAAAGGGAAAGCAACGTGGAGATGGGTGTGGGGTGAGCACACAGAGCTGGAGGAAGGGACGCGATTGCAGGTGAGGCAGCGACTGCGTTCAATGAAGAGGATAGGACAATGCTGCATGGAGGGAGCAGGGTATGGGAAACGTGTGAGGGTTGAGAAGAGAACGCGTGCAGACAACTGAAAGCAACAAATAAGGGCAGCGTACAAGAAGAAAATGCAGGCACAGTCGGGGCATAAACATTTAAATTCGTATTTTTTCCTCTTTTGTCCAGCAATATCTGAGATAAAATTTGTTTAAAGTAAATGCTCCTGAAAAATATAAACCTTGAGGCAAGATCCAGCCTAGATCTACTACCAAATTTGATCCTGAGACCAGATCTTACCCTCCAGGGGATAGATCTAGCTCAGATCTAAAAATATTCTTTAGAAATCTCCCATTGTAACCTGCACAAAACCAGAAAACAAGGACCCAGAAACCCAATATATGCACAAAAATAAAAAAACCCAAAAACCCAGTGAGTGAAAAAATTAACGATACTTACAAATCTAAAATGCTATTTTACAAATCTGTTAGATCAAATCTTTCCATGGCCAAATTTAAACTATTTTTGTACAATTTAGAAACAAAAATTTAAAAGAGAGGCACAAGCCTGAGAAAACTCTGCAAAAATATTCCGTAAGATAACTTCAGAAATTAAGAGACAATGGGATTTTTCAGATATTTTGAAATCTGAGAGTCGGTTGATCTAGCTGAAGATTTCCCCAAACGCCCAAACCTGAATAATGACCTCTGCACACTCATATCTGAATTTTAGATTAATAGCGATTTAAAAAATAACCATAAGATCATCCCGAAGCATAGATACCTGATATTTTTGTCAAATCAAAATGAAATTTAAGAAAACCCAGAAATCTGCATAAGATACCTGTATGCAGATCAATCCACAATGGCTATCAACCATTAAATGCCAATAAAAGTAGCAGATTTTTAGAAACAATATTACCACATAGATCTGGAAGAGGAACACCAAAGTCTATAACCACAAAGTCTTTCTATTTTATTGATCAGCAAAAGTTACAAGAGCTTCTCAGAACAAGTGCACGATTCAAAGATCGAATCTAAAATCAGAGTGACACTGACCTCTAATTTATAAGTAAAATCTCCAATGGCTAGTTCGCTTGGTCCCTGTCTAAGTAATCGCGACCGTCGAAAAAGATTTGATTATCTTTTAATCTCGTCCATCGAAATTATCATTTGTTGAGGAATTTCGAATTTTTCAATTAATCCCTTTTTAATTAACTCAAAAATAATTTTTTTGAGTTAATTACCTCAAAAAATTGATTCTGACTTAACTACCAAGGCCCAAGGGTCCAAAATTTCTCAAAATCTTCAATATTCACTTGGCTCGGGACCTTTAAAAATTTATTTTTTAGGGACCCACGAATTTTGCCTTTGAAAATTTTAATTTTACCTAGGACATCAAATTAATTAAATATTTGGCTTAGGATTTTTAATTTAATTTGGCCAAAAAATTTAATTAATTGACTCATGAGGGGATTAATTATTTTCCAACCCTGTTTACATAAGATTAATACATTAAACCATGAGGGGAAAACCCGTTCGCAATAGACCCTCAATAAGCTACTCAATTCTGCGACTCAAAATATGATCTAGTAGACCTAGCAATCTGTAATAAAATGATCTAGCCAATTAGCTAGGATCATTCCCGTATTACTTTACAAAGACACGATAAAAAACACTAAGACTAACTTCGTATCTTGACGACAAAATCCATCCTAGCTTTGAGGTGAGGTTGGAGGGGAAAACTCTGTCGATCATTTGTGTCGAGAAACACAAATGAATTAGTGAGACAAAAAACCTCCTCGGATAGAAATCGTCACCAAAATACTAGGCTTACCTAGGTTGTTACATACATCATGGTCTTACTAAGATCATTTACATTATAAACATGTAGAATGGGTTTACATCATTTATAAAACTGTCGACTGATGATGAAATTTGAATGGCATGAACACCTCAAACATGATAAATCCCATTTGCAAAAACGGGGATGTACTGCTATGGGGTCGTTGACACAGAGTGGTCAACAAGACCTATAGATAATGTTGGAGGTTATAGGTTCTTAGACTGTGAACATCACCCAATGCAATGAGTGTTGAGTGGACTATTCAAAAATCAAGAGGAATTAGTCAGTTACGACTACCTCTCATGGAAATGGTCATAGATGAATGACTTACTTAACACAGTTGAATCCCAAAAAATGATATCTACTATAATGCACTGCGAAAACCCCTCAATACTTAAATTCAAAAAGTGAAGGGAGCTCTTCTTGAATGGTTTATGAGGCACAATACTTGCTAAGGTTTTGCAAATGGGGTAGCAAGTTAATTGGGCTTGATTGTGGGGAAAACTCCACAGTTAAGCGTGCTTGAGCCAGAGGCAATCTGGGATGGGTGACCTCTCGGGAAGTCCTAGTTACCAGGTGCAAGCCCCAGAAGTGATGATTGACGCTATGTGATCTGAAAATTCTACTGCAGAATCTTGGTTTATTTCTCCTACTTGATTTAGATTAATACAAGTTATTTTCAGAAATTAGATTCAGAAAAAAAAATACCGAAATAAACACAACTACAGCCTACACATGCAGATCATTTACTGAATAATACGCTCATACAACAAAGTGACACATGGATTTTTGGACATAAGTCCCCGGAAAAACCCAAAGCGAGAAACCCAGTGCAGTAGATATGAGGGTTATTTTATTAGTTAGATTCTGAGTACAGTTAATCTGGGTTCCATATCTGGAAAACCCGACAGAGAATAAAAGAAATCAAATCTGCAAATAACTTGATGATCTAGTGCCAAATATCTGACTGATCCACACCCTCAAACGAGATTTACAAGACTCAGCTCGGATCTGGCCCTAGAAACCCTCAGTGCTGCCCCTAAAGCCCCAGCATCAGCCTTGCTAGCTTTAGAATGCCACTGCGCTGCCCAGAGAGGGACTTTGTAACCCCTGGAAGGGTGACACAGCCTTACATTGGCCCTAGAGACCCTCTGCGTAACTTCTGAAGCCTCATGGTGCCTCTGCGTTGTCCTACGTAGCACCTGCGTAGCTGTTGTTCTGCTTCTCTGTGTTGTCCTTGTTGCTGCTCCTCTGCCTCTTATCGACTCTTGGCTCTGGGATCAGATCATCCCCTTAGCCAATACTACCGCTCGCTGCAGGAAATTCCCCCAGAAACTCTTAGAAAACCCGCCCTAGAATTCCAAATCTATTCCTCATCTCTGCAACTGTGTGTCTCTCTCCAACTGACTCTCAAGCCTTTCTCTTATACTTTTTCTTTGAATCCTTCAACGGCCGAGATTAAAACATTCATCAATGGCTGAGATTAAAAGACTACTTAATCCGTGCCTTTTAGAACATTTCAGCATATGTGTTAATTAAATAACTTTAATTATTTAATTTTCCTAAGTTTAGACTGAGGAAATCCATTAAAATAATTAATTATTTGAATAACTCGAACACCAACTAAAATTTTTCAAAACACTTTCTAGGTTTTGGAGATCAAGTGTGTCCTAGCTCCACAAAATTTCAGGGCTAGAGCACACCCGATGCTACACCAACTATACAAAATCTCAACACTCCCTCTTAGCACGGAGTGTGCTCTACGAAAGTGTATTCTAGCAATGCATCCACACCATGCGCTACAAGATCTTGAAGTTGGATTCTGTGTTGTTGATGCTTGGCCTGCTTCCCTCCATCTACTGCACTGCTGCTCTCTGTACCGTTGCCCATGCCACTGTGACTGACACTGCCACATCTGTACTGTAGCTCCCTCTCAAATTGCTTCATAATGTTGCCCATAGCACTGCCACTGGTAACTATTGAACTGCAACTCAGTTGTTGAGAAGTAAGCAACTGAAAGGACTCTGCCCAATTGTTTGACAGATAAGTCAAGTTGCCCTCCACCACTGAAGCTCCCTGGATGTTGATTTATGTTGTCTTCCTGGAGACATTGTTATGCTGCAACACTGCACTGCGTGAGAACAACTTCTATGTGTTGTTGAAGTCCCATCATCCCCTCTGTGTTGTTGTTGCCTCTGCATTATGTAGCTCCCTCTTTAGCTCTTCAGCTCCCTCTTCCGCTTCAATGTGACCTCCTGCCACCATCTCCCGACTCATCTCGCTACCGTCTTAAGGCTCCCGTAGCTCGTATGTGATCCAAGAGTAGGGTTGACTCAAGGATCCCACCAATATCTGTAGATGCTCTACAGATCCATGTCACCCCACCTCTTCTCTCGAGGTGCATGAGCACTCATGGCTACATCATCATCAGAGCCATCATCTTTTGTTGATGTAGTGTTGGAATCAGAAGGTCCTTTGTCCTTCTTCTTAGGACAACTGTTAGCGAAATGTCCAAGATCACCACAGTTAAAACACTGGAACTTGGAGAGGTTCTTCTTCTTCTTCCCTTGTTGTTTCTTTTCCCATAATGCAAGGGCTGCATCTTCTTCCTCCTCTTTGACTTTAGCCTTTCTGCTTCCTCCACTAATATTCTTCCGCATGGTGATCCTCCTGATCTCCTCTTGGCAAAGGATAGTCCACATGTCAGCCCAAGATGGTAACATTGCCCTTCCTAGAATGCTTTGGACAAACGTTTCCCAATCTTCCGAGACTGCATTCAGAGCAGTCCTCACTAAGAGCCCCTGATCTGGAGTAGCACCAATGCCAGCCAGCTGATCTTGGATGGCTTGAAGCCTGAAGAGGAATGGATCTATCTCTTCACCCTTCATCATTTGGAACAACCACATCTGGTTCTCCAGAAGCATTCTTCTTTGTACAGAGCCTCCTTGGTACATCATGTCCAAGGCTACACACATGTTATTTGTTGTAGTCTTCGCAGCAATATGAGGAATAACGTGGTCCTTGACTCCATCTATGATCAAACGCTTCGTCCGTGCTTGATTTTCTTCATACTTCTTGAGAGGATCTGCATCGGTTGGTATAGCAAGAACCTTCTATGCATGATCTTTGAGACCATACTCATCCAGAACTGAAAGGATTTTGGCCTTCCAGATAACATAGTTGGACATGCCGTCCAATCTATCTTGATCCCTTAGTCCATATCGAGCCATCTTGCTCAGATCTGACAGAAACAGTACTTCTCCCTCTGGATCTGGGTTTCTTGGTGACTAGAAACCCTATAGTAACTGCTTCTGCTGAAGACTGATTTCCCTCCTGGAAATCTTTCACCCAAACACAAACGGACAACACTCTCTGATCCTCCTGATCGAACCTCAAATCTGTTTGGCTCAGATCTGCTGAGTAACTGTCTTCCTCCCGCCTTTGTTGACTTAACTAGGCACAATTCTGCACCTACAGAATCTCCACCCGACCGGCACTGCTGAAGATCTGAAGCACTGCTTCCGGATCCTAGCAAAACTCTTCTGCAACTGGAGAAATGACTGGACTGCGTCTCACTGACGGCCCATCGTAGCCTCAGTGCTGCTCAGAAGTGGACTCTGTAACCCCAGACTAGGTGATGCAGTCCTTACATTGCCCTGGGAAAGGTCTGCGTAAGCCTGAAGGCCTTCTGCAGCTTCAGCGTTGTCCTCGTCTGGATCTGCGTTCTCCTGCTGTCAAGATGCCCTTTCTGGATCTATTGCTTCTTCTGCCACCCTGCAGAAAAATATTTCTTCAGCTGATTGCTAGAGATTCAGCTTGATCTGCTATCCCTCTGATACCATGTGCAAATTCTACTGCAGAATTTTGGTTTATTTCTCCTACTTGATTTAGATTAATACAAGTTATTTTCAGAAATTAGATTCAGAAAATACCGAAATAAACACAACTACAGCCTACACATGTAGATCATTTATTGAATAATACGCTCATACAACAAAGTGACACATGGATTTTTGGACATAAGTACCCGGAAAAACCCAAAGCGGGAAAATCGGTGCAGCAGATATGAGGGTTATTTTATTAAGTAGATTCTGAGTACAGTAAATCTGGGTTCCACATTTGGAAAACCGGACAGAGAATAAAAGAAATCAAATCTGCAGCTAACTTGATGTTCTAGTGCCAAATATCTGACTGATCCACACCCTCAAACGAGATTTACAATACTCAACCCAGATCTGGCCCTAGAAACCCTCAGCGTTGCCCCTGAAGCCCCAGCGTCAGCCCTGCTAGCTTCAGAATGCCACTGCGCTGCCCGGAGAGGGACTGCATAACCCTAGAAGGGTGACACAGCATTACACTGGCCCTGGAAACCCTCTGCGTAACTTCTGAAGCCTCCTGGTGCCTCTGCGATGTGCTACGTAGCTGTTGTTCTGCTTCTTTGCATTGTCCTTGTTGCTGCTCCTCTGCCTCTTACCAACTCTTGGCTCTGGGATCAGATCATCCCCTTAGCCAATACTACCCCTTGCTATAGGAAATTCCTCCAGAAATTCTTAGCAAACCCACCCTAGAATTTCAGATCTATTCCTCAACTCTGCAACTGTGTGTCTCTCTCCAACTAACCCTCAAGACTTTCTCTTATACTTTTTCGTTGAATCCTTCAACAGCCGAGATTAAAACATTCATCAACGGCTGAGATTAAAAGACTGCTTGATCCGTGCCTTTTAGAACATTTCAGCACGTGTTAATTAATTCACTTTAATTTTTTAATTTTCCTAAGTTTATACTTAGGAAATCCATTAAAATAATAAATTACTTGAATAACTTGAACACCAACTGAAACTTTTCAAAACACTTTCTGGGTTTTGGAGATCAAGTGTGTCCTAGCCCCTCCACAAAATTTCAGGGCTAGAGCACACCCGATGTTACCCCAACTATACAAAATCTCAACATGTGATTCATTTCACTAGTTTCAATCCCACTTCTTCACCCCTCTGAGCATCTCCCGATGCAATGAGTGCTGAGTGGACTATTCAAAAACCATGAGAAATTAGTTAGTTACGACTACCTCTCATGGAAATGGTCATAGATGAATGACTTATTTAACGCAATTGAATCCCAAAAAATGGTATCTAATATAATGCAACTGCAAAAACCCCTCAATACTTAAATACAAAGAGTAAAAGGAGCTCTTCTTGTCGATGAGGCACAATACTTGCTAAGGTTTTGCAAATGGGGTAGCAAACTAAGTGGGCTTAATTGTGGGGAAAACTCCACAATTAAGCATGCTTGAGCCAGAGGCGATCTGGGATGGGTGACTTCCCGGGAAGTCCTAGTTATCGGGTGCAAGCCCCAAAAGTGATGATTGATGCTATGTGAGTCATATCACTAGTTTCAATCCCACTTCTTCACCCCTGCGAGCATCACCTGATGCATTGAGTGTTGGGTGGACTATTCAAAAATCATGAGAAATTAATCAGTTATGACTACCTCTCATGGAAATGGACATAGATGAATGACTTAACGCAGTTGAATCTCAAAAAATGATATCTAATATAATGCACTGCGAAAACCCCTCAATACTTTAATCTCAATCTTCTCCTACACTAACTCCAAATGCCCCCAATGCTTATTCACTAGCTTTATAATATTTTCCCAAATGATCTTTTTGGCAATTTTGAAAGAGATTTTGTTGGGATTTTCTCTTCCTTGAAGCACTAGCTTAATTTCCAGTTTTCTAATGTATTCCTTTGCCCGTTGGAGTTTTGCCTCTACTGTCTCTAGCTTTACTCTTGGATTTTGAGACGAAGACTGTGATCCTTCAAAATCCTCTGGCATGGTCCAAGAGTCCATTTGTTCAATTAGAGTGTGAAAGAACTTCCTCAATTTCGATGTTGATATGAGCAGGCGTTGGGCACTGATGTGTTGAGATTTTGTATAGTTGGTGTAGCATCGGGTCTGCTCTAGCCCTGAAATTTTGTGGAGGGGCTAGGACACACTTGATCTCCATAACCCAGAAAGTGTTTTGAGAAATTTTAGTTGGTGTTCAAGTTATTCAAATAATTAATTATTTTAATGGATTCCCTAAGTCTAAACTTAGGAAAATTAAATAATTAAAGTGAATTAATTAACACTGTGCCGAAATGTTCTAAAAGACATGGATCAAGCAGTCTTTTAATCTCAGTCGTTGGTGCATGTTTTAATTTTGGCTGTTGAAGGGTTCAACGAAAAAGTATAAGAGAAAGGCTTGAGGGTTAGTTGGAGAGACACACACAGTTGCTGAGTTGAGCAATAGATCTGGAATTCTAGAGCAGGGTTTGCTAAGAATTTCCGGAGGAATTTTCTGCAGCAAGGGGTAGTATTGGCTAAGGGGATGATTTGATCCTAGAGCCAAGAGTCAGTAAGAGGTAGAGGAGCAGCAACAAGGAAAGCGCAAAGAAGCAGAGCAGCAGCTACGCAGGTGCTGCGCAGCCTCTACACAGGTGCTACGCAGGACAACGCAGAGGCACCAGGGGGCTTCAGAAGTTACGCAGAGGGTCTCCAGGGCCAGTGTAAGGCTTGTGTCACCCTTCCATGGGTTATGCAGTCACTCTCTAGGCAGCGCAGTGGCATTTTGAAACTAGTAAGGCTAACGTTGGGGCTTCAGAGGCAGCGTTGAGGGTTTCTAGGGCCAGATCCGGGCTGAGTCTTGTAAATCTCGTTTGAGGGTGTGGGTCAGTCAGATATTTGGCACTAGAACATCAGGTTAGCTGCAGATTTGATTTCTTTTATTCTCTGTCTGGTTTTCCAAATCTGGAACCCAGATTTACTGTACTCAGAATCTACTTAATAAAATAACCCGCATATCTGCTGCACCGGTTTTCCCGCTTTGGGTTTTCTCCGGGGACTTATGTCCAAAATCCATGCATCACTTTGTTGGATGAGCGTATTATTTAGTAAATGATCTGCATGTGTAGACCGTAGTTGTGTTTATTTCGGTATTTTCTTAATCTAATTTTTGAAAATAACTTGTAATAATTTAAATCAAGTAGGAGAAATAAACCATGATACTGCAGTAGAATTTTCACATGGTATCAGAGCGATAGCAGATCAAGCTGAATCTCCACGAATCAGCTGAAGAAATATTTTTTCTGCAGGGTGGTAGAAGGAGAAAGCAGATCTAGAAAGGGCATCTTGACAACAGGAGAACGCAGATCCAGAAGAGGACAGCGTTGAAGCTGCAGAAGGCCATCAGGCTTATGTAGACCCTTCCTAGGGTAGCATAAAGATTGCATCACCCAGTTTGGGGTTACGCAATCCACTTTTGAGCAGCGCTGAGGCTACGATGGGCTAGTCAGTGAGATGCAGTCTAGTCATTTCTCTAGTTGCAGAAGATTTTTTCCAAGATCCGAAAGTATTGCTTCAGATCTTCAGCAGTGCTGGTGGGGTAGAGATTCTGCAGGTGCAAAATTGTGCCTAGTTAAGTCAACAAAGGCAGGAGGACGAAAGATACTCAGCAGATCTGAGCCAAACAGATCTGAGTTTCAATCAGGAGGATCAGAGAGAGTACTTTCCGATTGTGTTTGGGTGAAAGATTTCCAGGAGGGAAGTTAGTTTTCAGCAAAAGCAGTTACTAGAGGGTTTCTAGTCACCAAGAAACCCAGATCTAAAGGGAGAAGAAGTATTGTTTTGTCAGATCTGAGCAAGATGGCTCGATAAAGACTAAGGGATCAAGATAGATTGGACGACATGTCCAACTATGTTACTGGAGGGCCAGAATCCTTTCAGTTCCGGATGAGTATGGTCTCAAAGATCATGCAGAGAAGGTTCTTGATGTACCAAACGATGCAGATCCTCTAAAGAAGTATGAACAAAATCAAGCGCGGACTAAGCGTTTGATCATAGACGGAGTCAAGGACCAAATTATACCTCATATTGCTGGAAAGACTACATCAAATGACATGTGGGTAGCCTTGGAAACAATGTACCAAGGAGGCTCCGTCTAGAGAAGAATGCTTCTAGAGAACCAAATGCGGTTGTTCCAAATGAGGAAGGGTGAAGAGATAGATCCATTCCTCTTCAGACTTCAAGCTATTCGAGATCAGTTGGTTGGCATAGGTGCTACTCCAGATGAGGGGCTCTTAGTGAGGACTGCCTTGAATGCAATCTCAGAATATTGGGAAACGTTTGTCTAGAGCATTCTGGGAAGGGCAGTGTTACCATTTTGGGCTGACATGTGGGCTATCCTCCGCCAAGAGTAGATCAGGAGGGTCACCAAGCAGCAGAATATCAGTGGTGGAAGCGTAAAGGCCAAAGTCAAAGAGGAGGAGGAGGATGCAACTCTTGCATCAAGGGAAAAGAAATATCAAGGGAGGAAGAAGAAGGACCTCTCCAAGGTCCAGTGCTTTAACTATGGTGATCTTGGACATTTCGCCAGCAGTTGTCCTAAGATGAAGGACAAAGGAGCATCTGATTCCAAGGCTGCAGCAGCAAAGGATGATGGCTCTGATGATGATGCAGCCATGAGTGCTCATATGCCTCGAGAGAAGAGGTGGGGTGACATGGATCTGTAGAGCATCCACAGAGGGTGGTGAGATCCTTGAGTCAGCCCTACTCTTGGATCACATACGAGCTACGGGAACCTTAAGATGGTAGCGGGATGAGTCGGGAGATAGTTGCAGAAGGTCACAATGAAGCAGAAGGGAGACCTGAAGAGGGAGCAGCGTAATGCAAAGGCAGCAGTGCAGAGAAGCTGTGCTCACGCAGTGCAGTGTTGCAGCATACTAGTGCCTCCAGGAGGACAGCATAAATCAGCATCCAGGGAGCTTCAGTGATAGATGCAGCTTGACTTATCTATCAAACAGTTGAGCAGGAATCTTTCAGTTGCTTACTTCTCAGCAACTGAGTTGCAGTGCAGTAGTTTGCAGTAGGAGTGTTATGGGCAGCATGATGTAGCAATTTGAGAGGGAGCTGCAATATAGATGTGGCAGTGTCAATGGCGGTGGCATGGGCATCAGTACAGAGAGAAGCAGTGTAGTGGATGGAGGGCAGTAGGCCAAGCATCAGCGGCACAGAATCCAGCTTCAAGATCTTGCAATGCATGGTGTGAATGCATTGCTAGAACATACTTCGTGCTAAGAGGGAGTGCTGAGATTTTGTATAGTTGGTGTAGCATTGGGTGTGCTTTAGCCCTGAAATTTTGTGTAGGGGCTAGGACACACTTGATCTCCAAAACCCAGAAAATGTTTTGAGAAAATTCAGTTGGTGTTCAAGTTATTCAAATAATTAATTATTTTAATGGATTTCCTAAGTCTAAACTTAGGAAAATTAAATAATTAAAGTGAATTAATTAACACATGTGCTCAAATGTTCTAAAAGACATGGATCAAGTAGTCTTTTAATCTCAGTCGTTGATGAATGTTTTAATCTCGGTCGTTAAAGAGTTCAACGAAAAAGTATAAGAGAAAGGCTTGAGGGTTAGTTGGAGAGACACACATAGTTGCAGAGCTGAGGAATAGATCTAGAATTCTAGGGCAGGGTTTGCTAAGAATTTCTGGAGGAATTTTCTGCAGCGAGGGGTAGTATTGGCTAAGGGGATGATCTGATCCCAGAGCCAAGAGTCAGTAAGAGGCAGAGGAGCAACAACAAGGACAATGCAGAGAAGTAGAGCATTAGCTACGCAGGACAGCGCAGAGGCACCAGGGGGCTTCAAAAGTTATGCAGAGGGTCTCCAAGGCCAGTGTAAGGCCGGTGTCACCCTTCCAGGGGTTACGCAGTCCCTCTCTAGGCAGCGCAATGGCATTTTGAAGCTAGTAAGGTTGACATTGGGGCTTCAGGGGCAACGCTGAGGGTTTCTAAGGCCAGATCCGGGCTAAGTCTTGTAAATCTCATTTGAGGGTGTGGATCAGTCAGATATTTGGCACTAGAACATCAAGTTAGATGCAGATTTGATTTCTTTTATTCTTTGTCGGGTTTTCTAGATCTGGAACCCAGATTTACTGTACTTGGAATCTACGTAATAAAATAACCCTCATATTTGTTGCATCGGTTTTCCCGCTTTGGGTTTTTTCCGGGGACTTATGTCCAAAATCCATGTGTCACTTTGTTGGATGAGCGTATTATTCAGTAAATGATCTGCATGTGTAGATTGTAATTGTGTTTATTTCGGTATTTTTTTAATCTAATTTCTGAAAATAATTTGTAATAATTTAAATCAAGTAGGAGAAATAAACCATGATACTGCAGTAGAATTTTCGCATGATGTTCATGTTGGGGCCACACGTATCTTCGTTTTTACCTTTTGTATCTGCATAGCCCTTTGTAGAAGAGGAAGAGGCCATTTGATAGGTTTAAAGACTGACTAAAGGCCTTGACGCAAGAAAATGGTAAGGCGCCACATGTTGCAGTGCAATATGGATAGAATGATGGCCAGGCCTTTCAAACTTTGCCCCCAAAGGTGACGACACAAGCTTTAATGGAAAACTTAGGGTTTTGAGTCTAAGCGTCACAATTTGGCAGATAGGAAGGTTGCCTTCACTTAATACTGCATCAAAGAAGGCTAATTCACGGGAACTACAAGGTTTTTACATCTAGGTAAAAATATTTCTCCAAATGGGGTGCACTTTTCTTTATCGGGCAAGACCAAAGTTTAAGATGACCAAATTTGCTTGAATTTCAAAATGCACAGCCCTCCACAAGAGAAATTGTTGAACCTTATTTGACTTATAGCTTGAATTTGCAAGGTTTGCATTCAATTTTCAATAAATTAGGTAATGTTGGAGGTTATAGGTGCGAAGACTGTACTATACAATAATTTACCCAAAATGAGCCTCTAGTACACTTTTATAGCAATCAATGCTTGCAATATGCGTAATTTTTCTTGGGTGGGAGAGTTCAATGACATCATGTTGATGTCAACAAGACGTGGGGCTAGCCACATGGCATGCTGATGGAGCATGATGACTAATCTGATGTGGGTTGCTAGATGACAAGTGACTAGGCGACCTATGGAGCTAACTGGGCATGATACAAAATGGTGGTATGTGGGGACAATTGACGTGGAGGGACATGTGGCGGCCTTCTACATTGAAGGAGACGACCATTGGAACTCTATAGGGTGTGATCTGATCTGACAAGTTTTAAGGTCACGGCCAAGCCAAACACCAAATTGGTGTATGAGACCCCCTTGTTTGAGGGACAAGGGACCCACCTTCGCGTAGCGATTTGATTGCTAAGTCTACAAAGGCATACATACTCTACCACCCTCTGGTTTTGAACCTATGACCTCTTAGGAGGAAACACATGCTCTTAACCATTATGCCCACTCAAGTTGTATGAAATGCACTGGGAGATGACGCGTGGCACACTCTGCGTCTCTCTCGGGCATTATCATCCATGTTTGTTTGTCGAGCATCTCTCCTATAACCATTGGATGACTTGCCTCCTCCACTGTTAGATTTATCACTGAGCACATTGAGCGGGATTATGGTGATGTCATGCCAATGTCAATAGGAGGTGGGACCGGCCACGTGGAGGTTGATTGGGCAGGCAACACGATGGCATGGCAGGTGACTTGACAGAATGATGTGGGAAGCTAACATAGTGTGGAGGACACGTGTCAGCTTTTCACACCAGCTGGGTTTTGGTGTTTGAAGAGGTGTGTGGGAAGCTTATGGCGCTGACATGTGGCTTCCTCGCACCACCTCCCAGCATTAACCTCCGTGTGGCTTGGTGGCATAGGGAATTCTGGATTGTCGAATTAGTGGGCACTCTTGTCATTTGATGGCGTGCAACTTTGCTAGCACCCTGCTCGCTCGCTGTGGTGTAGTGCACCCATGTTGTCGATGCTCATGTGTGGCGTGCGCGAGTTGCATGCTCTCGCTAGTTCTTGGCACTTGTGGTCACAGTGTTATGGCATCGTACGCTAATGGCCATAAAACAGTACTAGCACACAACTTCCTCCCTTAATGATGCCGGATTTGGTTCAACTCAGCGTGTCCTCTGCTTGAAATGGATGGAACCTATGTTTTGAGGATTCCATTCCAAATTTTGCAAGGGTGTATAATTTTGACACCAACAAATAGGATACCAACTCATAATCTCTCGCCAATCCATCCTATGGGAAGGATTGAATACATGAGCATCTACACAGGGTACTTGCCCATTATTCCCAAGCTGCTTCATGCTCAATGCATACTGCTCCACCAATAAATTCCATCCAGAAAACCTTTCCCATCTCTCTCGAATGGACAAAGGTGGGAAAACAATGCTACAAGCCTTGTCTATATACTTTTGGAGAGGGTTGCTCTGTATCTTCAAAGTATACTTCTCTTGTTGCCTTGCTAGGAACCTTAGTTGTCCCTCAACACTAAACAGCTTGGCTGTTGACTCAGCACACACCATTCTAAGCTCCTCAATTTTATTGTTTTGTTGTAAGATGGTGCCTCTAGATCTTCTACTTCAATGCCATAATATCTGTCCTGAAATGCTCAATCTTCTTTTAGCGGCTACTGACTGAAAGTACTGCAGCCCTGTTGGCTGTCTTTGCATCTATTTGCACCTCATCAATGGGTGGTCCCAAAGATGGATGCTAAACCACCTACACCACATCTTGAGCCTTCAATTGGCTCTCCAAGGATGGCTTATCATGCACAACACCCTCATGTGACTCATGCTCCTTTGTGTGCTTTCCCTGCTGGATCATCATTTGTAGCTCATCACCCTGAATGTCTTCTCGGTCTTCTTTGCTAACGGGGACAATTTGTTCCTCATCGTATTCATCCATTAAACATGGATGCATATCAGGGCTGTTATCAACATCTCCACACGATTTCTCATGCTCCTCAAAGGTACCTTGTGAAAGTCAGTGGACTCAACTATAGAAGAAGGATCCTCATCAAAATGGTCGTAATCTCCTCTTGATCTACCTGAGTGGTTAGGACCCCAAGGTCTCTTGTAAAGCAAAGACCTTTCATTCTTAGCTCATTCTTGCTGCTGGTTTGAATCTTCTCATCCTTGTCATCTTCACTTGAGTGGTTAGATTCACAAACTCACATCCTCCTCAGTGCCTTCTTGGTCAACTGCTCTTTGAATAGTCTCATATTTTGCTCGACCAACCTTTTTGTTAATTCATGAGCAGCAAGTGAGACAATCTATTCCTTCCTCCAAACGGCCAATAATCTGGAGTCTGGACTGCATCTAGATGGCCTCATGATCACCCAAAACTCCAATCATGATCTCTAAATCTTGAGCCTCTTTCCAAAGGTAGGGCTCACTATTTCATGCAATCCCTGGAAATTTTCTTCCATGGAAATTTTCTTCCATCTGCTCGAAAATTTCCCTCATATATGGAGTTCCAACAAATATTCAATTTTCACTGCCAAATTTTTCAGAAAACAGCTCCAGGCACTCACATTAGCTGCCCCTCACAACACAAGGAGGACTTCCTTGTAAGCTTTTCAGTCCCTTGGAATTTTTCCTCTTGCATGCTCCTCAGTGAGGACATAGAAAGGTCTAGCTGTTATCTCAAACTTTTTGCAGAATTTCTGAGTTCCTTGGCTCTTTTTAACAGATGTATATCCTCAATTTCATGGCTGGTCTGATTTTTATGGCCATGGCTTCTTTTTCTTTTCTGCTGTTCAAGTTTTTTAACTTCTTTTTCATCTTTGTTTTTTTATGTTTTTTTTTATTTTTTAGCTTTTCTCTTCCCATGCATAATTGCACAACAAGAAGTTCCCACCACTACTTTAGGGAGACACTTTGATGTAGTATAGGAATGATGATTTAACTCTCAGAAATAGTGTTCTCCACTACTCATTGCTTAAATAAGGTGAAGATGACAAGGGAGTATAGTTAGAAAGAACATAGGATATTTAGACATGAAGAAATCCCTTAAACCCCTTTAACTTTTCCACTTGTGGTATCATAGCCACTATAGGTGCTCTTGATCTGTTGGTCTTTGTCATCATCATTTTTTGACTACCGAAGTAAAAGTATTTCCAATGTTTACAACACCATGGTATATATACCTGATGGTGATCAGTATAGAAGAAATAAATATCCATGCATAGGTTTTAACAAGTTTAATTACAAATTTCCAAGGAGAAAAAATGAGATTTTACATGCGAGCTGCTGGAAACATCTCTTTCCCTTTCCTGGCTGTTTGTCTCTTTCCCTCTTTGCCACTCAACTTGCTCAACTACTCAAGCGTGATCAATGCCTCTACCTTGCCCTGTTCTTATATTTTTAGTGGATAATCTGTTTTGAGGATTATAATTTGTCTGAGTCATGCATGAGATACAATTTTAGACTCTACTGCTAAATATAAGACTTATAATTTGTCTCAGTCATGCATGGGATACAATTTTAGACTCAACTGCTAAATATAAGACTTTCACTAATTTATTTATTAAAGCGAATTACAAAATAGAATTGCTTTTTAAATTATCTTAAACTACTTCTTGCATGTTCACACTAAACTTGTGCGGAAATTCCTTTCCAAGCTATAATTTTTAACAAAATTTACCAACAAAGTGTTTTTATGTCTGCCCTTTTGGTCACAAAGAAAGTTAAGGAAGAAAGAAGTCTTTAGAAAACAATTATTTATCTCTCAGTATGTAGTTTCGCGCAGAAATTGTGTGCATTGGGCATTATTGCCATGTGCATGGCCTGATTGCAACCTGTGGTTGTTGATATGTACCGCTGTTGCCATCTGCAACTGGAAATATTCACATTGCTACTGGAATAATTATGTTTTTTGTGTCTCTGCTGAAAAATGCCACGAACATTGTCTGAAAACCTTGAGGGTTGTCTCTGTGCACATCATCTGTCAGGGATCAGGTCAGGTCAAGTCCGAAGGACAAGCAGACATTTTCTGCCCCATTATGTCTATGTGTGCTCTTGTGTCTGATGCAGATTTTATTTTGAGCAGGTCACTCTTTTGGTCTATATGTGTGTCCATGTTTATTTCATTTTCTCTGGGTATGTGTCTTTTCTCCTAGTGGCTCTGGTTTGGTGTCTTCTATGGATATCCTCTTCTGTTATGATTAGGCACAGGGATTTCTTCATCTTTATCTGGTATTTATATTCTACATGTCTGGCTTGGTCACATTATTCTGGTGAGTTTCTCAGCTGTTTCATATCCAGCAAATTGATGAGTTCCTGTATTCTCCTTTTAACTGTTTCTCAACTGTGTCTTATCCATTGAACTCATGAATTCCTCTATTCTCCTCCAAAAGGTGGGATTGTGATTTCTTCATTTATGTCTCTTCCTTTTTGTTTTTGTCCTAAATTTCTCTCTTAAACATGTCAATTTTTTCTAAAGTCCACATCTTTGAAAAGTTGTATAAACATTAAAACTTGTTCGTGCCTTATCCATAGCTTTCCCTTTATTCCTTTGCACAACTACTTTGATGAAGGCATCCTCTACAAGAGTACGTTGCCTCCAATTACAGGGAGAAAGGTGACAGATAAGGAGAAATTTTTAATTCATTAATCAAGGTGTCATCGAATGCATTAACATGGTTTGATTTTTGTATGCCATGTAATTAGTTTTAAACCACCACTCCTATAACCAAACTTATAACTAGTGTGGGTCATTAATAACATTAGGACTAGTGACTTTCTTAACAACACAACCCAACATTTACTATTAGGACTCCTAATGCATTGTATGTTACTTATCCTAACTGTGTGGCACTGCTTGTAGATTGCGAACTCATTGTTCTGTGTCATTATTGTGGACTTTGGCATTGCATTAACTCGTATGTGTTGTGCTCTCTTTGGAGGATGTGCTGTATGTTTTTAAAGGGGTTGTAGCTTCTGTTCCTGCATTTCAAAATTTAGCATTTGATGAGCTATATGCTCAATCCAAAGCCTTGTGTTCATTAATGATGCTAAAATTGTTTCTGCACTATCTTACACTGACCTTATTGCAGCTTTGACTACATAAAGATTGGTAAAATGTGCGTATTGTAATTCATGATTTTTTGTGTGTAAAAAAAGTAGTACTTTCTCACAAAAAGTTCCCATAATATGCATTTAATGTTTTGCTGTACTTTATTTCGTCTTATTTTGTAGCCTTTGGACTAGCCATTGAACTTATTTGAATGGTCTGACTGACTTTTAGGCACAAAAAAAGCTAGAAGAACAACTGCTGAGACGTCAGAAATCCACCTAGATGTTGGATGTGATTATTGTGGGGTAAGCATTTGGTTATGATTTATTTTTGAGAAGTACTTTTCCGAAGAGGATAGTAATTTCCACCATCTTTTATTTTATTCTTCTAGGGGGGGGTATGATTGCATCTCCTGCTTCTAGATCGAAGTGTTTGTGTGTAGTGTAAATCATATGGAGACTTGGATACGTAATTGTTGACACCTAATCCTATGGGTTGGGTGTGGATATGTAATATTGTATAATAAATAATATTAGGAAATAAGGAAGGCCAAGAGTCATTGGGAGATGAATCCCAATAGCCTCACCTTCATGTATAAATACATGCACATTCCTCATCTAATAAACATTTGATTTGCAGAGTTACCTCCTGGTTTGACATGGTATCAAAGCCAGTCCCACTATTGGCATTTTCGCCTGTGGTGTAACTCCCTCATTCCTTTGCTCAGTTAGTTTTTATGATAGTTTTTGCTGCTCTATTAAACTGCTGTACTGTAATTCTGCATTTTTTTATCTGCAATTTTTTGCCCAGTTCTATTTTTGTAGCTTCTGGAGATTCTGCAATTCTGCAATCCCTGAAATTCTGCAAATTGCAGCCCCTGCACACACCTACAAATTCTGCAGTTATTAAAATCCTGAAATTTCAAAATCTCACCTACCCAACGCACCTACCCAATGCAACTGCAAACGCCCCTCCCCTCTCAACGCTTACTACCCCCTCACACTATGCTATCTCCCTTTCTTCACCATATCTGCAAATGCGCCTTCTGCAATCCCCTCGTTTGTGCGTTGCACACACTTCACCTCACGAATCCCTCCGCCCCATTCCACGTCCCTCCTCCCCTGCTACAACTTCCACCTTACACCCATCCTTCCCTCGGCCATTAGCTGCAACCCGCCCACGGTCTTCTGCTCTCGGCCCTCCCCTTATAGCGCTGTCTGCTCCAATTAATAACACCCCTTACACCCCTCAACGCCTGCATACGCTTCCCCACCTGCACATACCCCGCCTCACCGTCCTTGCTGACTGTGCCACGGGCCCTCTCCGCCCACCCTACTCCATTCAGCACTCTGTCATTGTCAATAATACAACGTTCTGTCAATAATACAGCGTGGTATGCATCGTTCTGTCGTGGTATACATTTGTTTTATTAAATACCGCTCCCCTCCTCCCATATGTAATACGTTCTGTCCCATAGTTGCTCTGTCATACGATTTAATACCGCCCTTCCATATAACAACAGCGTTGTCACTCCACTTATACGCTGTCATACATTCCATTATACGCTATATACATTTCTTCCAGCGCTGTCTGTCATATAAAATCACCCTTCCATCATTCATTCTATACCGCCCTCTCCAATTTCTTAATACCATTCCATTTTTTACTACTATTTTCGCCTTCCCCACATATTTATACCGCTTTCCCATATTCAATACCACCCCCATCATATATAACACAATATCCATATAATTTTTTTTACTCCAAACAAAAAATATATATATATATTTATTTATTTTGGTGCAGAATTCAGTATTTGCAGCAAACTACTTTTGTCCCCTTCAATTGAGTACATTTCCAGAATTGAAGATTTTCTAGCAAAATTTTTTCCTCTTCAAAAGAATTTTTTCCAGCAAACTAATTATTTTTTCCCTTCAGAAGAATGCATTCTCTCATATCTATTGTAGGGGTAGTTCTCTCCGGCAAAGAGAACTATCTTGAATGGTCCCGGAAAATCAAGCACACTCTCATTTTTAATGAGTTGTGGAAAGGAATCTGTGAAGGACAAGAAGGAAATCCACCAGCAAAGCCCACTTTAGACAAGGAGCTCG
Source organism: Pinus albicaulis (assembly GCA_034641835.2). NCBI lineage: Eukaryota > Viridiplantae > Streptophyta > Pinopsida > Pinales > Pinaceae > Pinus > Pinus albicaulis. The sequence goes on along the minus strand of CM076584.1, from coordinate 920,213,423 downwards.
CCATTTGGGAAAACAAGAACTGCAAGGCCTATGCCTTGATTGCAGCTTCCGTAAATGAAGAGGTGAGTCGCCATATTTCATCATTATCAAATGCCTATGATGCCTTGAGCAAGCTAAAAGAACTCTATGACTCACATTCAGAATTAGAAAATGTTCAATTGATGATTAAGCTGTTCAGTCTTGAAATGAAGAATGATGATCCCCTTGCTTTAGCTTCAGAAGTAAGATCTATAATGCATGACATTGAAAGCATTGGTGTAAAAATGGACATATCTCTCATAGCATATGTTAAGGCATTATATCCGACTTACTCACATTATCTTGAGTCATTGCAAGCAAGTGGAAACCTTGAGCATATCACCTTTGATACTCTTGAGAAAAATTTTGCAGAAAGAGAGAAAGCTTTCGGGAAGATGACAGTCCCTTCGTCTTCTGAAGAGGCTGCATACTTGGCACATAGAGAAAAGAGTCATGCTCCAGATTCATCCAGAGGAAGAGGAAGAAGAAACTTCAGAGAGAAGAAGAAACTTCACAGAAACGGGGGGCAGACAATCTGACAAATCCAATCTTCATTGCACACGTTGCAATAAATATGGACATGATGCATCCAAATGTAGAAGACCTTGGGAGAAAATTGAGCAGCAAAGAAATCAAGACAAAGGTAAAACTAATGACAAAGACAAAGGTAAAGCACCTGGATCCGCTCATTTTTTTCTAGCACACTGTAACAATGGAGTAACTAAAGACTTGTTTGATGTTTCATTTACTTCATGGAGAGATGATTGATTGCTAGATTCAGGAGAAACATGTCACATGACATTTAGAAAAGAATTTTTTGAAGAATTCACTGACAAAGTTGATGGAGTAGTATATTTCTCAGATACTTCCGGTACTCAAGCTATCGTAGTTTAGCACGCTCAAGCTTTGCTGTCTGTCTTCCGCATCATATTCACACGCGAGGTTCTATACCTCCTCGAGTTGAAGAGAAATCTGCTGTCCCCGGGTCCAACCGTCAAACAAGGAGACTCCATCCACTTTTTGATGGCAAGCAAGTGCAGGGTCGAAAAGCATCAGATCACTCACTTGTCATGGAGGAATAGAAGAAGGGAGACTCTTTGAAGTCGGAAGTGCTCATCCGCTTCATGCTCAAATCGAGCATCACTCTTTCACATCATGATGAAGGTACATTCCCATCAAGTCTTTTATGGCATGCTAGATTTGGACACCCTTTAAACTATGAAAGCCTTCGTTTGTTGAAGAAAATGGTGTTAATGGATCCGCCACAATTCCTACGGAAACCTAAGGAATGTGATGCTTTATTCTAGGAAATATAGCAAATAACCATTTCATGAATCACAGTCCAGAGCACATAGAAAACTTGAGCTTATTCATTCAGATTTATGTGGCCCCATGCTTGTTGCTTCTGCAAATGGGAATAAATATATGATGACATTTATTGATGATTGCACGAGAATGTGTTGGGTTTACTTATTAAAGAACAAATTTGATGTTTTTCAAACATTCACAAATTTTCATGCGTGGATTGAAAATGATGCACAAACTCATATTGGCTCTTTGTGAACTGGTAATGGAAAAGAATACACTTCAAATGAATTTTAAAACTATCTTCGACGACATGGGACCAAACATCAAACAACCGTGCCCTATAATCCCCAACAGAACAATGTATTTGAAAGAATGAACATGACAATTTTTAATATGGTTCGCTCCATGATGTTTTTCAAGAATGTAAAATTGATGTTTTGGGCTGATGCAGTTCTATGTGATTTTTACATAAAGAATAGGTGTCCTTCAAGTTCAATTAGAAACAAAACTCCTTTTGAAATGTGGCATGGCCACATTCCTTCGGTAAAGCATTTTAGGGTCTTTGGGTCCACCTATTATGCCTTCATACTCAAGGGTCAAAGGAACAAACTTGGTGCTAGAAGTAGAAAATGTATCTTCTTGGGGTACTTCAATACCTCCAAAGGATATCGTCTCTATGATGAAGCAAATAAGAAGTTTGTAATAGCAAGAGATGTCATATTCCTTTAATCTTCCAAGAGTGACAAGGTTGTTGAGTGACAACTTGATCACCTGGATAAATTCACACATGCAAAGTCTTTCCAAGAATTTGATAATCAGATTCCACATCTTGAAGTGGGGATTCCTATATTGAATCAAACTGTGGAATCATTTCCTGAAGCACTCTTTCCCCCACATGAAGAAACAACCATGGATGACACATTGAATTATGTGATTGATAGAATTGGGAGATTGAATCTTGAATCAATCCCAACTCAGTCAAATGAGCAGCTTGGGCGATCTCAAAAAGGTCCTCCCAAATGGCTGACAAAGACACTAGAGAATGTTCATCCCCATGAGGTTGGAAAACAGAACAAGAAGTTCCATCTAAAAAATCGAAGGTGATGTAGATAATTCCGATTCTCCCGTTGATATGGATATTGTTTATAACTCGTGAATTGAGTTTGGTTTACGTATCATGAACCAACTTCCTTCAAAGAAGCCGCTTTTCATGATGAATGGAAAGAAGCGATGCAGAAGGAGTATGATTCCTTGATAAAGAATGGCACTTCGAAGCTGGTTGATCCTCCTTTGGGAATGAAACCAATTGGCTGTAAGTGGGTCTACAAGAACAAGTATAAAGCAGATGGCTCACTTGGCAAGCACAAGGCCAGGCTTGTGGCAAAAGGTTTTGCAAAAAAAGAAGGAATCGATTATGAAGAAACTTTTGCTCCCACAGCAAAATGGACCACCATCCGGACTCTCTTGCCCTAGCAAACGTAATGGATGGAAAGTCCATCGATGGATGTAAAAACAACATTTTAATGGAGATCAAAGGAGAAAGTTTATATGTCCCAAATTTTAAGGATTTGTTGTAAAGGGTCAAGAAATAAAGTTTGCAAGCTTATAAAAACTCTGTATGGCTCTGCTAAGCACTACGAGCCCGGTATGAGAAATTAACCTGAGCATCTTCGAAACTTGACTTCAAACATTTTGATCTTGATGATGCAACTTGTTGTTAAAAAAGTTGAAAATTAGCTTGCATATCTTGTATGGTGTGGATGATCTTTGATAACTGTGTTCAATGAGAGCTATATTGCATCCATGAAGAAAGAATTGAAGAAAGGTTTTGAAATGATTGATTTGGGTTATGTTCATTACTATCTGGGTATTGCAGTAACTCAACATCCTAAATTTACATTTCTTTCTCAAAAGAAGTACATTAGAGATCTTTTGAACAAGTTTGGCATGGATGAATGCAATCCCTTAACCACTCCAATGGAACAAAACTTGAAGCTCACATCTATTGGAGGGAATGAATTCGAGGATGCAACTAAGTATAGACAGCTTATAGGAAGTCTTATCTACCCGACCACCACCAGACCTAAAATTTCGTTTGCTGTTGGAATACTCTCAAGGTTTATGCAAAAACCTTGTGAAGGACATTGATCTGCTGCAAAAAGAGTGTTAAGGTACTTGAAGGGGACTCAAGACTTTGACTCAAATATGTTGGCTGTGGTAGACGACTCTTACCTTGATCGGATACTCTGATTCAGACGACATGACAAAGAAATGTGGGTGGTGTTCAATAAGGTGTTACACCATGAGTCTTGCATCAGAGCCTGTCCCCCATGGAGATCACACAAACAAATACTGGCCCAAACATTCCACGACTACAAGCGTAATATGTGGCAAGAAATCGAAGCAACAAAGGAAATTGTGTGGCTCCGGAAAATCCTGGAAGATTTGCGTATGAAACAAATGTATTCCACACCACTCATGATCGACAACACTTCTGCATTGTGTTGGCCAAAGAACCCAAAGTTCCACAAAGGACAAAGGCACATCAATACAAAATACCATCTGATTCGACATCATGTTGAGGCCAAAACCATCCATCTACGTCATTGTTCCACAAATGAGCAAACCCATTTATATCCTTCGTGCCACTTTAAGTTTCAGTGTCTGTATCGCATTTTGGGCTCACCAACATCCCTTCGGATTAAAGGGGGAATGTTGACACCTAATCCTATGGGTTGGGTGTGGATATGTAATATTGTATAATAAATAATATTAGGAAATAAGGAAGGCCAAGAGTCATTGGGAGATGAATCCCAATAGCCTCACCTCCATGTATAAATACATGCACATTCCTCATCTAATAAACATTCTGATTTGCGGAGTTACCTCTGGTTTGACAGTAATTTAAAAAAAAAAATCTTTTGTATTCCCCAATGGTAAGTTGAGTGCTACGTAACCACTCTTATATTAGATGGCTGTTAAAACTTAAAAGAAGCGTTCAACACAAAAGATTTAGAACATGTAAAAATTCATCTAGATACAGTAGCTTTCTTTGACATCTTCATGTCATAATTGATAGACTATCTCTAGGATTTACAAGGTTATTTTGGAGAGTAAACCCTAACAAAACGGTTTAAAGGGTTTAAAAGGAAAAAGCTGCTGGAGGATAGGAGATCAGTGCCTTAGCTTGCCAATACATTTTTCTGGGGGCATAAACAGACTTGTAGAGAAATGGAGTAGAGATAGGTTCAAAGACTAGGGCAGACATACTCATGTAACCCTAAATGTTTGAACTAGGCATCCTACAATCTTCAAAGATGGATGAGGGAGTGAGCTACACTTGGGTTATCTCAAAAGAGCTTGATGGAGGGTTTGTAACTTTGTTCAAGAGGGACAATGAGATAAAAATACCAGTAGCACTTTGGTGAATATTTAATAAGCATCATCCATAAACATAGCCATGATGAAGAAAGAACGCTTTCTTAGATCCTCATGCATTCACTCAAAGCTCTATGAATATTCATCCATGAAAAGAAGACCATACACATCAACAAAAGTCCTCCAAGAGTTCGCTTTACGTATTCCTCCATAGCTAAAATTAAGGAAATTTCAGAAGTTTCAGATTTGCTAAGGGATCCCCCACCCCCCCCCCCAACCCAATTTAACTGTGACAAAAATGAGAGGAAGTGCACCTTTTTTTACTTAAAAATATTAATTTTGAAGGCTAAAAGACCCTAATCTAGACTATGGAGGGGCAAAAGGCCCTCTTCTATATTTAATTAATCAAAAATACAGAAAATAAGTGGCTGTTTAAGCCACATATACAATGATCTATAGACAGAAGCCTCAAAAGAAGGGCACCTCCACAAAATGTTGACAAGCTGAACTTCAAAGGCATCAATTTTTCCTCCAGAGGCCTTCCAAATGTGGACACGAGGGCTCCATCAATGAGACATTTCCACCAATTAGAGGTCCACCGTCTGTCCCTTAAACTATCATCAATTGTGGAGCTACAAGGGTTGGCCCACTGAAACTCTCATTTCAAGTTGGCTATAGACCTTAAACAGTCAGCCCATTTCTATATTTCAGGTCAGCTCATACTTTTTCACCTAAGAAAAAAATCATTGCACTCCTATATATATATATATATATATATATATATATATAGAGAGAGAGAGAGAGAGAGAGATGCTCCACAGACCTGAGGCAGGCCCTATAGCCTTCAAAATCTGCTGTAGTTTCATATCAGCTTCAGCAATAATGTCAAATTTTCCAGCCTGGCTACAGGAATACCTGAGGTTCTCTTTTTCTGATGTCCTCAAAGTTCATCAAATCTTCTACATCAATCATGCATCAGACATCCCTGTAGCTCTCTGTGCTAAGGCAATATCCAGATTCAGTCCTCTCCAAGACACCTTTGAATCAATAAGGCAGCTGTTCGAAGTATTAAAAATTGAAGATAACCAACGTGGAAAACTAAACAATGTTACAATTGCTTCTTGTTGTGAAACAACATCCTTGTTTTGTTTTTTTTTCTTTTTACTTACATCGGCACGGGTTGGTGTCTCTGTATCTCCGCCAAGTACTTGACCTCAGAATCTGCCTGCAGCCACTGTAATTGATATTCTAATCCTTTTTCGTGAATCTAAAGTTACTGCAAATTTTTTTTGTTGTTATCATCTAACCCATCACCTTTGTCGCCTTTTTGAAATCTTCTCATGTTAATTTCAAATGCTTGTACATAGGCAATTCTTGGAGAATTCACTGACAAGGTAGCTTATTTTGCCCAGATACAGCTGCACCAAAATCAGCCAATCTGGGAAAGTTGAAACCATCAATAAATAGGATTTTTTCTGTGCAGTCTGTTGGATACCTGCTACAGTAATAGATGAAAGCATGCTTCACGAATAGCTGTCATTCAAACACATGTTGGAATCAACCTTGGGAATGCACTCTTTTGGGCAACCACAACATTCCATTTGCCTCTTCGCTCTGATACTTTCCTTACTTCAAAGCTTCCTTTACACAAGGCTTTCTCTTTCTTCGAAACTAGCTTCAGGATCCCCTTTGGTACCCAACAAATGGTGGGTAACAGAGGCACAATCTAGAATCACACATGTTTTGAAAATTTTATCTAAGCTATGTTACGGAGATAATAACAGGCAACAGAATACAATTCTCATCTCCATTGCTCATTCTTTCCCATTGTGATTCCCAGCACATAAAATTTTCAACTGTAGTATGTGTACGTTTCTGTTAGCGGCACAACTGTCAATCTGTCTAAGCCTAAAGATTAAAGCTAAGAATTAAATGAAACAACATGAAATTACAATGAGTTAATATCTTTGATCTAGTCAAGATATCAGAAGCTCAAATTTGAAAAATATGGCCACCATCATAGATGTAAACTAAATGCAGGTGCCAGTAAAATACTATGGGTAGGTCACATGATCTAGTCTTCTGTTTCTAAAGTAGTTGTGCCGTGAGACATTTTAGGTGGTTTACACGATGTTGTTCCTGATCTAGGCTATACTAGTATTAAGTGATATATGTATGGTTGTGGTGATTGACTAGGGTCCATACATTTATTTTAGTGGTCTGAGGTTATTCACACTTCTAACAAGGTGCATTATGATTGACAGGTGATTCCAATTGTAGGAACAAGGTATAAATGTCAAAATTGTCATGAATCTATTGGGTTTGACTTGTGCGAAAAATGTTATCAGAAAGGTTCAGTGCTTCCTGGGCGTTTCAATCAACAGCATACATCAGAACATTGTTTCGAGGCAATCACATTGAGCATAGCTGATGAATATATGACATACTCTGAAGAAGACAGTGAAGACTCGATGCACAACAGTGCAGAGAGTGCTGAGAATTCCGAGAGAAATCAAACTGAAAGTGATGGGGATTGATATCATTACTGTGTATAGGGATTTAACAGAAGTGTCATATTTGTTGTATCCATGAAACCGTCTATGGGGATTTATGTTGAAGACATCCGTCTTATTGGCTATTTTATTTCTATATGTGACTTATGAAAGTCCTCCAGGGCATAGGAATTTGTAAAAACTCTCTAGTTCTCGGCTGTATGTTCAACTCTTAAAACTTTTAAAGCAGCCAGGTGATGCCTAAAGCAATTTTATAATATCTTTCGGGATTTTTATCCATAGCTGCTAAGTGTTTATTGATTGTCAATGGGATTTCCTCCAGCCCTCTTCTTGATGTTTACTTTATATGCAATAGATTTGAAAATTTTGTGTTGATACAACATTTTTTTTGAGGATTGTAATGGCATGTTTGCTCTATGAAGCCTCAATACCAGCTCCAATTGCTTGCCTTACGAAGGTGCTAGGTTTAAAAGCTTCTAAAGCAACAATTTCACATGTCAAATGAATATGTAGTAGGACCACAAAGTACGTTTGAATTAAAGCTTGTATAGAAATCCTTATTTGAATAAATTCTGGGAGATTCTGGCAGATTTTATGTGAAGAGTGTTTGTGCTTGTTTGAACTCAGTATGTATAGTGTCAGTAATATAGTGTCGTCATTATCATTGTTGGGTAGTCCTGTAGAAAAAACCCTAGCGGTGCTCTACACCAGGTCGACCTCCATGACCTAGGGTTTGCTGGTTCAGGTGTTGGCTACCCTAGGCAGACCTCCTCCCCCAAAATGATAGATCGTTACTTCTCACCTGGACTGCTTCAGGCTAACCGATGACCAACTCCAATTGGGGGACGGCTGCTCCCCCCCTCACAGGCCAGCCTCCCATAGGGGTGGCGACAGGGGTTGATACCGTCAATCAGCACGACTCTGGCCCATCTCAAGAAACTACAGGGGCGACACCCACACCACAGACGACAAATACACAAGCAGCAACAGCAACGAACACTAAATCCGCAACATGCATACCGAAGAACTCCAAGAAAACAATGATAGAACTCCCAACGCACCGCATCAATGGCATAATCCAATTCATGAAATATCACTCACTGATAGGCAAGTTCATGGGCTTCTGGCCCACGGAAAAAACGATGAGAGGATGGATAGCCTCGAAATGGAAACCCAAAGGCCATAGTGACCTACAGCTGTGCGCTAAAGGCTTCTTCAACATACTCTTCACCTGTTCTGAAGACAAAGATAGGATAATGGATGGGGGTCCCTATTTCTTCAACACTGCAGGTCTATACCTCAGACCTTGGACTGAGCGTTTCAACCTTGATAAACAGGATCTTACTTGGGCACATGTCTGGATCCGGCTCTACTTTCTCCCCCAAGACTATTGGGACGAGCTCACTCTCAGAGACATCGACAATGCATTCGGAGAGTTCGCCAAGATTGCAGAGGAGACCAAGATCAACCGCTACGCAGCCTACGCTCGCATATGCGTCTACATGAACCTAACCGAACCGCTACCAGGAAAGGTAAGTCTGATGCATGAAGATTTTGAATGGACACAAACTGTAGATTATGAGCACATTCCTTTTAGATGCAGAAAGTGTCACCAACATGGGCATCTCTTCAGAGACTGTCCCCTAAACAGGAAAGCCACTTCTGAAAAGGAATCTAACGAACAGGAAGCAGAAGGATTCACGAAGGTAGCAAGAAAAAAACAACATAACAAGAGAGCTACCGCTCAGAAGAATAAAAAAGGACCCACGATTAGCAACAGCTTCGCAGCTCCAAATCAGCTAAATGAAAATGAACTCGAACCAGTCATCGAAGCTGGGAGTACCTCTACGGTGCAGGCTCAGTCCTCCAAGGCTCAACAGGACAAGCTCCCCCTTGAGATCTTCTTGAAACCACCTATTGCAAATGCTGCAGGGGAAAACAACATGATAAAGGGCAAAGAACAAATCATGGAATCGATCCCAGAAGCAATGGAGGAAGAACCAGAGAGCATAGATCTGGAAGGCCTAGATTTCATCAGGTTAGAGGAAGCTTGCAACAAGAAGGACTACATCTCCATTCTGGAGCAACAAATCCAAAAAATGGAAGAAATCCTCGCTAGAGCACAGCGTCTCCCCTCCTTGGGTATCCAAGGGGGTACGCTCATCAACACAAAATACTTCACGAAAGAGTCCCACAAAAGGGGCAGGAAAACAACCCTGCAAAGAACCATAGAAATAGGGAAAGAAATGGTGGACCCTGGGCGATTCCCCAAGCTGACTAGATTCTACGCCCTCGCCTCCAATCATATCCCATGAATCTCATCTCTTGGAATATTAGAGGGCTCAACAGCCCCACGAAGCACAGGATCATAAAGAAAATGATTACAGAGGAACATCCAACAATATTCTACATGCAAGAAACCAAATGTTCCAGCACTACTCTGGATACCATATTCAAAAAGATCTAGAAAGGCAACAATACAATAGCGGTAGATGCCAACGGGGCGTCCGGAGGCCTGGCAATCATCTGGAACCCCCAGATCATCTCCCTAGAGAATTTTCATGCCAACAAGACACTTCATTCAGGCCAACTTTCACCTGATTGGCACGAACATCCATGGCCTGCTCACAAATGTCTACTCCACACAACATGCTCAACAAAAATTGGCACTCTTGGACAACCTAGAGGGAATCAACAAACAACGATCCTTCCCTCTCTGGCCCTTGGGAGGAGACTTCAACATTATCACCAATCTTCAGGAAAAGAAAGGCGGAAGGATGCATCTGGAATCAGATAGTAATGGATTCAAAAAATTCATCCAGAGTAATAACCTTATAGATTTACACACCTCCAATGGAACCTTCACGTGGAACAACAAAAGAGGAGGTGCCCATCAGATAGCCTCTAGATTGGACAAATTCCTCATTACCGAAGATCTTATCCGACTCGGAGGTAACATAGATGCAACCATCATCCCGACAGCAGGATTTGATCATTGATCGATACAACTTCAATGGCTTCAACTTGGTAAGCATGCACCTAGACCTTTTTGCTTCGAACATTGTTGGTTCAGGCACCCGGGGTTCAAGGAAATGGTTTCCAAATGGTGGTCCTCCTTAGCACCTCCTCAAGTCACCAAAATGCTCCAGTTCCAGACAAAAATTGAAACTACTCAAAGGACAATTGAAAGTCTGGAATAAAATAACCTTTGGCAACATATTCACAGAACAGAAAGCTCTGGAGGAAAAAATGAAGAACCTACAACAGAAAATTATCCAAGAGGGGCGCTCAGCTGAGTCAGATCTTCAGGAGAAATCCCTCACTATTCAGCGAGAAGAAAGAAGGAACCAAGAAGAAGCCCTCTGGAGACAAAAGTCAAGAATCAATTGGCTCAAAGAGGGAGAAAGAAACACTAAATTTTTCCATCGCTCCACCATTTAGCACAGGATGCACAACAGAATCACAGTACTCAAGAACCAAATGGGGTAAAGGCTGGAAACGCAAGCGGCCATCACTAAGGATTTGCGAAATCATTTCAGGGACATCCTTCAGGAACCCAACCACCAGAGGCATGAGGCTATTGGGGAAATAACTCAACACATCCCCAAGCTGATAACGAAGGAACAGAACAGAATGTTGCTCGCAGCTACCTCTTTATCTGAGTTGGAACAGGCAGTTTTCCAACTGAAGGCAGGGAAAGCTCCAGGTCCTGACAGTTTTACCACCAACTTCTTCCATTTCTTCTGGGAAACCATTCAAAACGAAGTTTGGGAAGTTGTGGAGGAATCACATTCCACCCATTAGCTTCTACCTGCACTAAATGCCACCTTCATCACCTTGGTTCCTAAAGAAGACAGAGCAACCTCACCAAGTAAGTACAGACCTATAGCTCTCTACAATGTCATTTATAAAATTATCTCCAAAGTTATTGCTAACAGGCTAAAGAAGCTCCTTCCCCTCATCATCTCCCCGAAGCAAACAGGTTATGTAGAAGGTAGGCAGATTCTTGATGGCATCATCCTAACTCATGAAGTCATCCACTCCCTCAAAACCACCAAAAAACCTGGCATGCTTCTTAAAATTGACTTATCCAAAGCTTTTGACAAACTCAGCTGGGATTACATCAAAAAAGTTCTTTTAGCCTTTGGCTTCAGTCAAACCTGGGTTAGATGGATTATGAGTCTCATCACCTCTCCCTTTCTCTCCATTATGGTCAATGGCATCCCCTCTGCCACCCTCAACCCCTCGAGAGGCATAAGACAAGGGGACCCTCTCTCTCCCTTTATCTTCATCATCATGGCCGAAGGACTGGGTCGCCTGCTCAAAAGCTCCATCCAGACTTGCGCCCTGCTTGGTCTACCCCTCCACAACCTGCCTCCCTCCTCTCACCAGCAATTTGTTGATGACAACCTGATTATGGTTTACTCCTCAGTACAGGAAGCCCAGACTCTCAAATCCGTTCTAGACTCTTTCTATGAAGCCTCCGGTACAGAAGTTAACCCTGACAAATCACAGATTTTCTTCTTTCATACTCCCCCTCTAACCCAGCACACCATCGCCCACATCCTTGGATTCTCCATTGCATCTTTACTCTCCAAATATCTAGGAGCTCCACTGATTGACTCTGCCATCAATCACTCCTCCTGGAAAGCTCTTTTGGACAAAATGGAAACTCGTCTATCCAACTGGACCCACTACGCCCTCAACATTGCTAGTCGTCTTGTCCTCATTAAATCTATTCTGCAATCCCTCCCCATCTATCTCTTCTTAGTCCTTGCAGCTCCCAAATGGGTCCTCAAAGCCATGCGCAACTTGCAACGATCTTTTCTATGGGGAGGCAACAAAGGAAAAAACAAATGGGCCTTAGTCAATTGGAAGGATGTCTGTACCCCCAAAAGTCAGGGAGGACTAGGACTGCGTGATCCTGAGCACAACACCACCATAATCGGAACCAGCATCTGGTGGAAATGGGTCTCCAATCCCAACACTCCATGGGCCAACCTATGGGCAGCCAATTATGCGCCTTACTTGCCAAAGGAAGATCTCATAAGGTACAACCTAGATCTGGCTGGATCCCAAATATGGAAAGCAGCAAGAAATCAAAAACGGATCATCCAAAATCACAGTTTCTGGGAGCTGCGAAGTGGTAACCAAGCCAAATTATGGGAGGACTCCTGGCAACAGATGCCAAGCCTTTCCTCCATCTACCACAGACCTCTTTGGAGTGTTGTGCTCCAAGGATGACAAAGACAAAAGGTGCGAGACTTATGGACGGATTATAACTCCCAAGGCTACAGGCAATGGCTTCATACGAGCAGATGGCAAGATAACTGGATAAAAGCAGGACTTGACATCCTTTGCTGGGGGCACATGACTAGCTGAACTTACTCTACCAAGGAGGCCTACAACATTCTTCATCAGCAGAACCCTGGCCCAACAGACCTTATCTGGAAAAAGATATGGAAGGCCAATTTGTGGCCTAAAATAGCTACTTTCTTGTGGCTACTCAGTAAACGAAGCATACTCACATGGGAGAATCTCTTGAAGATGGGGTTTGTAGGGACCTCTAGATGTCCTTTATGTCAGGATAACTTGGAAACCATCGACTACCTGTTGGACCAATGCCCTTCTGCCAATTTCTTGTGGGATAGAATAGCAGTCTTATGCAGACGTTCCAACCGCGCTAGAGGCAACGTCATTAACACCATCAGCAGTTGGCAGGACAACCCTTACACTAGTACCCTCCTGAATAGATTATGGCAGATCATTCTGGGCATCCTCATCTGGAATATCTGGAAGGAAAGAAACAACTGTATCTTCAAGGAGAAGGCTTCCACTCTTGATCAGTTGTGGGATAGGATTCACAACAACCTCTCTGAAACTCTTGTCTTAGAAGCCTGGAGTCAGAAGGACCTTCCTACCTCTGTAGCAGAGCGCCACATATGGAACAATTGGCAAATGAGTCTAAATACCCCCATGGACATCAACCCTAGAAGCGCTGGCAGAATCCCTGCTCCAGAAAAATGGTCTCCACCCTCTAATAGCTTCTTCAAATGCAACTTTGATGGAGTGTCCAAAGGCAACCCTGATAATGCTGGCTTCGAATGCATTATCAGGAACTCTCAAGGAAATCCTCTCAGAATTTATTACGGGAGCATAGGATGGAACAATAACAACTCGGTGGAGCTGGAAGGGCTAATACCAAGGTTGCGGGGGAGTTTATCCCCTCCCCGATCCCGCTCCCAAAACGCGCTTTGTTCGGGAGCTCTTTGGGAGCACTCGGGAGCGCGCTTCCGAGCCTGAAAAAATGCTCCCTGTTTTTTTGGGATTGTTTCAGGGAGCGCTCAGGAGTGAACGCTCCTTGAGCGCTTCCCCCATTAAAAAAACGATTCAGGAGTGTTTTTTTAATGAAGGGAGCAGTCGAGGAGTGTTTGCTCCCAAACGCTCCCCGGCGCGTAAAAAAAAAATGGACGACAAATTTTCTGAATTTTTTGGGAGGGAGGGAGGGGGTTGGGTAAATAAAAGCCCACCCTCCTCATTTGTTTTTCACTGTTTTAGTTTGAGAGTGAGAGCAAGAGCTTGAGAGTTGGAGAGCAAGAGAGCTTGAGAGTTTGGAGAGCAGAAGTGCCAAGGAGAGAGCAAGGAGCAAGTTGCAAGAGAGCAAGAGGAGGATTGAAGGAGTCAGGAGTCAGGACAAAGAGGAAGGACTTCTAATCTAGTTTTTTATTTTCTAGGAATCATTTTTAAGTTGTTCAAAAATGAAAACTTGAATTTTTTTCTCAATGTTGCATTTTAGTATGTTGAAAAGTGAAAAATTGAATTGTTTTTTTCCTATGTTGCATTTCCTGTTCCCATTTGGCATTCCTCCATTTTTTTTGCAGGCTAGAAACTTGAAACATCATGGCTATATGGCTAGGGATTTTCTTCATGTTGGTTCCTTTCTTTGTAATAATGGCGTTGGAGAGTAGAAGAAAGAGGCCCATTAGAGAAGAGGAGGATGAAGAAGTGGGTTATAGTTGATTTGATGAAAATCCTGAAGAGGAGTATGCTGAGGAGGAAGGGGAGAGTGGAGAACATGAGGCCACAGAGACCCCAACTAGACAAGACCAAAGTCAAACACCATTGTGGAAATATGTTCAGAGGCGGGAAGGAGGGAAAGGTGGTGGAACCACTAAATTTCTTTGCCCCCATTGCAATAAAGAATACACAGGTTCATGCACCCATGCCAGAAGGCACCTTGGTCGGAAAATGCCAGGGGATGGAGACAAAAATCTAGGAATCAAAGTTTGTGTAAGTGTGCCAGCAACAGAGAGAGAGAAATATAGAAAGGAAGAGGAGGTTGCCCTACAGAGATCTAAAAGATCTAGGGGTTTCATTGATTCTTATACACCATCAGGTCCATCACATCATGGACAAAGAAGCCCATCAACTTCCACCCATGGCAATGGATATGGAGGCACAACTGGACCAAACATCTCCTTAAGGTGTAGAACCATATTCGATTTCCTTGACGAAAGGTGTAGAAATGATGTGGATTAAAAAAAATTCCGGTTTCTATATGCATGTGGAGTGCCATTCAATGTTCTTCGCTCACCTTATTGGCATGAAATGGTTTCTGCCATTAATGATGCCCCCAAAGGATACAAGAGCCCTGGGTATGACAAGGCCAGACCCGTTGGACTTGATCATGAAAAAGCTAAAATAAACAATTATTTGGCTAGAATGACAAATTCTTGGAATGAGCATGGGGTGTCCATTGTATTTGATGGATGGACTAATGTAAAAGGAAAGCCATTGATAAGTGTTCTGGCTGTGTCGATTAGTGGTGCAATATTCCTTTCAACATATGATTATTCAGACAAATTCAAGACCGACATTAACATTGCAGAACCATTACTTGAAACAATTGAAAGTATTGGGCCATACAATGTCATCCAAGTCATCACTGATAATGTTGCTAACTGTAAGGCAGCAGGAGCAATTATTGAGGATAAATACCCCAACATATTGTGGTCTGGGTGTTTGGTTCACACAATGAACCTTTTGATGCATGATATCATTAAAAACAAACAACCTCAATTCAAATGGCTTGGTGATTTGTACAAGAGAGGTAAAAAAATGATAAGATTTATTACAAATCATAGCAATACCCATGGGCTTTTCCATACTCACTCCAAATTGGAGTTGTTGAAGATAGCAAAGACTAGATTTGCTAGCTATTACCTCACCTTCAGGCGCCTTTTGAAGGTGAGTCATTGGCAGCAATGGTATCAAGCCCACACTGGCAGGTATTAAAGGATAGGGCAGTGACAATAGTTGACAAGCGAGGTTTTGAACATATGGAGGAGACTGCCCTTGATCCTTTGTTTTGGGCACGTGTGAGGGAAATTTTGAATTTCACCAAGCCCATTTATCACATGATTCTTTTTTCAGATACATATAAACCAGTGATTGGGGAGGTTTAAGAGCAGATGGATAGCATGTTGGGGCAAATAAAAGATGTTGTTAAGGATAATGATCCCAACTTGTATGCAATGATTTACAACTCTGTGTGTGCACGGTGGAATAAACTCAATGTTCCACTACATGCCTTGGCATATATCCTTATGCCAAAATACTACTCTCCATCTTGGTTGGGCCAACCTGCACCTGGAGGTGGGGTTAGGATCAAACCTCACACAGATCTAGAGGTACAAGAGGGGTACATGAAGGCATTAGACAAGTTGGTACCCGACAGGGAGGAGTGTGCTAGATTGTGCCTTGAATTAGGTAGATACTTCAGTTGCACTGGTAACTTTGGTTCTTTCCATGCAATGGAAGACAAAGACAATATGCAATGATTTACAACTCTGTGTGTGCACGGTGGAATAAACTCAATGTTCCACTACATGCCTTGGCATATATCCTTATGCCAAAATACTACTCTCCATCTTGGTTGGGCCAACCTGCACCTGAAGGTAACGTTAGGATCAAACCTCACACAGATCCAGAGGTACAAGAGGGGTACATTAAGGCATTAGACAAGTTGGTCCTCAACAAGGAGGAGTGTGCTAGATTACGCCTTGAATTAGGCAGATACTTCAGTTGCATTGGTAACTTTGGTTCTTTCCATGCAGTGGAAGACAGACAGATTTGATGCTCTCACATGGTGGGAAGCATATGGCGGCATGGGACTTTTGCCAAAGTTGGCAAAAAAAATTCTCTCACAAGTTGTGAATACTTCTTCTGCAAAGAGGTAGTGGAGCACCTACAACTTCATACATAATGTGAGAAGAAACAAGCTGAATGAAAACCGAGTTGAAAGCTTGGTTTATGTGCATTACAACTTGAGGTTGTTCAGTCATTATTGTGATCGGGCATATGAGGATCAATCATATAAAGTCTGGGACAACAACCCAGAGGATGATAATTTGGAGGACGACATTGTACATATGGAAGAATTGGAAGCAGAACTTTTGAGGGATGATGATGAAGCATCAGCAACCATGCCACCGCCACACACAGGGCCAGTCCCACCATCCAGTAGCAGTGCGAGTGCCAGTGCCAGTGCTCGATATCCAACTATTGTTCCTCTGCATATTCAGCCTCCACCTACATCCTCACGTTGCCCTCTGCCTTCTAGTCATGGTCGTGGTACTCATGAGAGTACTAGAAGACCACCATTGCCTTGTGGTTCTCACAAATTAGACATTTCTCGTGGGCGTGGCAAGGGGCCAGCCAATAGAAAAAATATTTTTTTTGTTTACTAGTTTTTTCTATTTTCTAGTAGTTTTTAACTTTTATAACTGTTGAACAGTTGAAACTTGACTCTTTCATATTTAATGAAAATTTAAGTTTGAAGTTTGAATTTGAAAGGTGAAACTTTGAAGTTGGCATTTATAAGTTTATAAGTCATTATGAATTATGAATATGATGCTTCATGAAAGTTTTATGGTGATCAATGAATCAATGATGATAAATGTTATATATTGAAATTTGAAATCAATGAATCAATGATGATAAATGTTATATATCAATGATGATAAATGTTATATATTGAATTTTGAAAGCTTGAAACCTTTATATTGATGATTTGCGAGACTCAAGAGTCAATATGTTGTATGTTTCCAAGTTGTGGGCGTGGTTGATGAAGATTATAACTTCTAGATGATTGATGTTATATGATTCAATCTATGTTTTTTATGTTTTTTTATGTCTAATTCATCACTCTACATGCTTTTGTTGACATATATGCATCAAAATATAAAAAATATAAAAAATATATATATTTAAAAAACAATGCTCCCCGAAACGCTCCGGACCCGGAGATTTTGAAAATGGCGCTCCCGCTCCCGCTCCCGCTCGCAAGGTATTCAAATTGCCATCGAATTTCACTACTTCCACCTGGAAATGGAGGGAGATTCGCAAATCATAACTATGGTTGCCACCAGAATCCTCCAAGGCACGACTTCCTCAAAAGTTTCCAACAACTGGAGACTTGCCCATAAGCTCAAGATGTTGGAACTGTTGATTCACAACCACAGAGCCATCACTTTTTGTCACATTTGCAAGAAATCCAACTGTGTTGCGGATCTTTTGGCGAACAATGGCGTGGAAAGCAATTGTGAGATGCATCATTCCACCCTTGAACAGGTTGAGGAGGAATCTCTCATACAGGATTGCCTCACTCTTATTCAGAAGGATCGGCACCCCCAGATGCGGGTGACAGATTTGACATGCTTGCCAATCACATCCCACACTCTACGGGAAACAGAGATCTCCTGCGCAGAGCCTCATCTGCTGCGGATTCTCATACCATTAATCACTCGCACGAGACTTACATAATCAACTATGATGACGAGAGGACGGGAACTGCGTCATCATGTCCTGAGCATCACCTCGCATCCATCACCATTAATGACCATCATGATTAACCCGCATTACAGCCATCCCCCTTCCTACGAGCCTGATCAGGCTCTCAATCATCACATGCAGATGCATGAGAAGCCTACTCATTGTTATCCTCTTCGCACTCATCCTCGTCCCTTTAAAGAGACGAGCTCTCAGCCCCTCTCCACACTCATCCTCGTCCCTTTAAAGAGACGAGCTCTCAGCCCCTCTCCACACTCAGTCTGTTATCTTGGCCTTTTGTCTCCCTTACTCTGTTCTGGCTTCTCCCTAACTTCAATAGGTTGCGAAGCTCTACTCTCAACGTAGCGTTGCGCAGTCTCCTTTGGGTTGTCGCACCCCTTATTGTGCATTTCCCCCCCAGCCGTCCTTCCCCCTGAACCCCAGCGTTGCTCGCCCTTTTGTGCCACCTTTTTTTCTAAATTGCTCCCCCCCTGCCTCGGTGCGCAATGGCTCCATGACTTCGCCAACGAACTATCCGAGGAGGAAAGAGAGGGGCTCTCCCTGGACGTTATCACCGTGGCGAGGATAATCGTCTTGAGTCGATAGATGGCTCCTCTTCTAGAACTTTTTTGCGTCAAAGACCTGATCCCGAGCAACACGCAGATGCCTTTGGGCACGACATGTAGAGAGGAAGGTGCATTTCGAGGAAGTCCTCTTTTCCTCAGTCGCACCCCCAACAACGCAAAACTGACGCACTGCCGATTCCGGAGAAGGTCAATGAGGATACGGATATCTGGATGATGGACTCTAATGGCACCTAGACGCAGGTTCCCAACGGAGTAGATCCGTACTCCCCTATCCTCTGCGCACCGGTCTGTAAGCCTAGGCGTACAACGACAGATGCGGAGGCAGCTGCTGCGCAAGCTCCCGCTTGCCCCATTGAGGAGGAGATCCCCCACAATGATGATGAAGATGGAAAGTGAACTCTGCGCAGCTGCACAGTTCTCCTATGTTTTTTGTCACGATCGCCATCAGTGCCATTCTTCCACCGTTTACTTTATGTTGCTTAGATATGTCAGCACTACTACGCATATTGTAATTCTCTGTCATAAGTTTTGTCTGGGCTGGTAACTTTATGTTTTCGAATTGCCCAACTTACCAAAACAAAAATATAGTGTCATTATAATTTTGTTCTCCCACTCATAATTTTTTTTTAGAGGTCCCCTATGTGATCACTTGATGGGTTTGACAAAATTTCTCTTTATCTAGTTGTAATACTAGATTTATTTTCCCAAAGGCAAATTAAGCGCAATATCATAATTTCCAAGTGACATGAAAGCCATGACAATACATTCAACTAAACTCATCATTACACGCAGCATTACATTAAGATCATGAATACAAATAAACTCATTATTACACACAGGATTACATTAAGATCATGAATACACAATAATATTACAGAAAGCATGATTCATAATATTATAGGCATGATTCTTAACCAAACAAGTCACCATAATACTGTTGGAATATTCAACAATACTAAGAAGGGGTGAATCAGTGTTGACAATTTTTAACAATAAAAACTTGTAAATGTATCCCAAGATATAAAGAAAAGAAAATAATAAAAATATACAGTACACAATTTTTTTTAAGTGGAAACTTGAAGTGAAAGAAAATTGTCGAATACTTTTCTTAATATATTAGAGTACATTAAAATTTATCAACATCAATTGAAAGGAAACACCAACTCCTTGGTTTGTTAGCACCCACTGAAAGGAAACACCAACTCAAACTTCTTAGGCACCAACTTGAAGGAGATTATAATCTCCTACCTAGCACCACGCTACCACCCACACAAATATGTTTTTGATCCACGGTTTGATCTACAACACATACCCTCCAAAGGCTTGGCTTTACTCTGCTTTGATAGGCGTGCTCCACACCAGTGAATATACTCTTCTTCTTTGTCTATACACCAACAAATATTCTCTTCTTAGTTGCGGGTACAATCTGTTATCTCCACAATCATCACCATAGGTTTCTCACACCCCTAGGAAGATACCCTTGTTATAGAGAAGTTACCACAACAAATAAACTTCTTTAAGGGATAGGTCCTTCCATAGAGAAAACAGGAAATAGTGGATTCATTCATCCATTAAATTTGCAGCTAAGAAAGCCACAAGGAAACCCATACACCATTGGCCTTGTCCCAAAATATCCACATAAATGATCTTTAAAATATCGGCCTTCGTGCACAAATTTATAGCTCAAAAAGGGGAAAATAGCATTCATCCCTTAGCACATGACCTACTCTAATAAGGGAAGGATGCCAAACAACTAATATCACAGAGATGCCATAGTAAATACCACAAAAGGTTGTCCAAAATCTATACTGCAATTTATCCTTAAATATGCCCTTGAAATCTCAGCCTTTCTTCCCTAGTTCGACCCTAAGGCCTCCACAAAGATATTTGTCTAGATCAACCAGTCTACATTAAATGAGTGCACATTCGCCTATATATAGTGGTCTTGACCCCTCAAATCATGGTCGACTTTATAGTTGGGCCGACCTCAGTTCTAGTAAGGAATTTAATATATATATTTCAAAAATTAATATCTCCTCAATCATGAAGAGTTGGAAGGTGTGCCACTTACCGCTAGAAAGGTCTCATAATGAATTTATCTGATGGTGTAATTTTCTTTTGCATTTGAAGTGAGTTTGACTACTATTTTCATGAATCTTCCTAATGGGATTCTTCTAGGTTTCATTTCTAACTTTGAGGATTTAAGCATTTTTGTTGGATGCTTTCTCATCTATTGATTTTGACATCATTCCTAGAACCTTGGTGGGGTCAAGCACTTATGCTTCTTTGGAGGATAACTTATGCTTCCTATGAGGCTCAAGTTCGCGTGGTTTTGACATCAATGACAATGTAACGACCAACAGTCGCATACGTAGCGGAAATATTTAAAATACTTTGTAGACAAAGACATCCATTGTAGGGCAGTAATTGTAAATTGTTTATTGTATAAAAGAATTGATGTAGGATGAGTACAAATGAGAATGAGGGTCTGCTTATATACCCTAGGCAAGTGCCCTTCCACAAACTGTCATGTCTCTAAGACATGCCTTTTCATTACTAACTAACTAACCATTAGTTATTAAAATAAATCTTCCAGGAAATCACATGAGAAATTTTTTTGGATCGACACGTTTCGAACTATTGAATGTAGTTCATCATCAAGATAATGAAGATTGGATGTTCCGACTATCATATAAATATCATGCAGAGAAAAGAAACAGTGAAAACCTATGGAAAATTAGACGTTAAAAACGGTCAAAAACAATAAATAAATGAATGAAAATGAAATAAATCTCATCATAAAGTAATAAAAAATAAAAATAAAGACCAAGTCAAAAAACAAATAATCAAGATAAAAATAAAAATGAAATAAAATAATCAAAATAGTCAAAATCTTACAAAGACTAATTAAACATAAAATAAAAGTAATAAAATGGAGAAAAAAAACATATAATTAAATTAAAATAAAATCGAAACTAAAAATAAAGAATTAAATAAAATAAAAGGATAAAAATAATACCACCTAAAATGAAAAAAATCAATAAATAAATGACTAAACACAAAAAAATATAAATAAATAAAAATAAAAATAAATAAATAAAAATAAATAAATAAATAAATAAATATAAATAAATAATAATAATAATAATAATAAATATTAGACGAAAAGGTATCGCGCGCGAACGGCTCTTCTCTGCAAGCGTTCGATTAGGTCAGCGGCCGAAGCGAAGCCAGCGCCGCCGCCATGGGCGCGCCTGGGGGTGGGGAGCCCTCTCCCACCCCTCCAACTTCTTCTGTGGATGCTTTTCGAAATCTTTTATCGCAGAAAGGGAAGAAACGACCAAATCTTGACGTCTCGAAATTCATCAAAAAACTTGAAGAAATTCCAGAGATTGCCCTGCCTGAGGAACAACCGATCAAAATCGCTCTTGCCTTGGCTGACAGAGGATTGGTAGGGCAATTTATGGGTCGCTGGCCATCAACAAAATCAACTGATGACTGGGTTCAACGAAACTGGAGGCCTCAACTGACAAACAACGTGATCTGTTATGTTGTCGGAAGAGGCTATTTCATTTTCGAATTCACTACCAAGGAAGATCGAGATCTGGTGTTCAGAAATGGTTCGTATTTCATGGGAAATCAGGGCCTTTATCTTAATAAATGGACCCTTGACTTCGATCCTTCTGTCGATGTCCCTAAGGAGGTTCCTGTTTAGGTCCGGCTCCCCAACCTGTCGATTCACTGTTGGAGCTATCACTCCCTGCAAAAGATTGGAAATGGGTTGGGCCGATTCATTGACAAAGCAGATAACAAAGGCCAATATACCTGCGCAAGAATCTGCGTGGAAGTCGACTTGGAAGCTGGTCTGCCTGAAGCCGTAAAACTTACAGTGGGAGATTGGCATCATTATCAGAAGCTGGACTACGAGCAATTGCCTTTCAAATGCAGAACTTGTCATGAGCATGGTCACTTCCAAAGAAACTGCCCAAAAGCCCCATCAGGGGACAAGGTGGAAGAAGAAGGATGGAAAGAGATAAAAAGGGCAAGGTTGTCTCAAAGCCTACTGAGCAGAAAAACTCTGGGCCAATGGGGAAGCCTCAGACTAAATCAAAGACCAAACCAGCTCCAAAAGATGGGCCCACCTCAGGTGAAAAGGTGGATGCCATTGAGATCCAAGAAGAAACTGATGAAGAAATAAGTGTTCCTCCTGCAGATGCTGATCAAGGGGGAAACAAAGGCAACGAGGAGCACATCATTCTAGCCTCTGATTCTGGGGGAGAATCAGAAGAGAGAGACTCTGAATCAGACAGTTCGCAAATCACCCCTATCAAGTTGGCTAGGGGTCGAAAATCCAAGAAGAAACGGAGAGAGGAAAAAACTTATCTGGATGTACTCCAAGGCTCCCAGAAAACTCTCAAAGGTATGATGAACACCAGATCCGGGCGCAAGCAAAGCAGGGCTCCAAAAGGAGCCACAACCTCCCAAGCCAGTAAATAATGAAGTACGTCTCCTGGAACTGCAGAGGGTTAGGTAGCAGGCTGAAAGAAGAAGCCCTGAAAGACATTGTGAGGATGTATTCGCTTGAAATCCTTCTCATCCAGGAGACAAAGCTGGAGGATATTCTTCTCCTCCAAGCTAGCAAAACTTTCTGGCATAAAGGTCATGGAAGCGCTGTCAGTGCTAGAGGCGCCTCTGGAGGGATTGCCTCCTTTTGGGACAGCTCCATTTATGATATGATTCACGAAGAAAGCTGCCCCCACTGGCTTTTCACTCAGCTCCTCCACAAAGATTCTGGTCAAAAAGTAAATATGTTCAATCTTTATGCTCCGGTCTTACCAGTTGAGAAAAAAAATTTCTGGGACTCACTCCAGTCCTATCTTTTATTTCACAATCCAAAAAACATCATTATTGCAGGTGATCTGAATGTTACTCTAGCCGTAGAAGAGAAAAAGGGAGGTTCCCCAGTCAGGGACCTAGCTAGAGAATGGGTTGAAGACATAATGTTGGGCCGGGATCTGGAGGATATCAAGCCTTCATCTGGGAAATACACTTGGTCCAACAAAAGATTAGGCCCTAGCCATATAGTTGCTCGTTTGGACAGGTTCCTCGTCCAAACCTCTTTCCTGACTTGTGGTCTAATGGCCTCCTCTAAAATCCTTCCAAACTGCACTTTTGATCATAAGCCCATTATCCTTGAGCTCTCCCTGGATGGAAATCTTGGCCCTATTCCCTTTAGATTCAGTGCTCTGTGGATTCAGCAAGATGGTTTCCAAGAGGTGGTTTCAGAGGCCTGGAAATGGCATGTCCTAGGATCCCCATTCTATGTGTGGGAAGAAAAATTGAGGGGTCTTAAAAGAAGGCTCAAGGAGTGGGCTAAAACATTGAAATCACCCACTGCCAAGAGAAAAGAGTCCCTAGAAAGCCTTGTTGTCCATCAATTAGCGATGGAGAATTCTGCTGTATCTCAAAGTCTACTTCAAAAAAGAAGTTGAACTGCAAAAGGATTTCCATAGAGCTAGTAGGGAAGAAGAAGAGTACTGGAGACAAAAATCCAGAAGTCTTTGGTTACGTGCCGGCGATAAAAATACCAGCTTTTTCCATAAGCATGCGGAAGCTCGCAAGCACTTCAAAACTGTTTTAGAAATTCATTTCCAAGACGCTGTGGTTAAAGACTCTGAAGGCATCAAGAGAGCAGCCTTCACTTTTTTCAAAGAGCTTTATTCGGCGCCTGAAGACCCTCCTATAGATCCTCATGCCTATCCGTTTGATCTAATTCCTCACTGTGTTCAAGATTCTGTTAATACTATGTTGACTGCTCCAATCAGTATGGATGAGCTCAAGAAGGCTTTGGATTGCATGGAGCCGGACAAAGCTCCTGGCCCTGATGGGTTCACAGCTAGGTTTTTTCTGTCTTGCTGGTCAACAATAAAAAAAGACCTACTGAGAATGGTCAGGAAATCTCAATCATGCGCCAAGATTGGAGGCAACATCAACTCGGCCTTCCTTGCCTTGATCCCGAAAGAGAAATGAGCTTCTGATTTTAGTAGATTCTGTCCCATCTCTTTGTGTAACACTAGTTACAAACTGGTTACCAAAATAATAGCCATCCGCCTCAAGAATATTTTTCCGGTCATCATCCCGGAAAATCAAGGAGGATTCATCAAAGGGAGAAAGATTCTGGACAATATTGTGCTGGTGCAAGAAGTAGTTCACTCAAGCTACCAATTAAAAGAGAAAGGAATGGTGATAAAGCTCGATCTGGCAAATGCCTTTGACAGGGTGAGACATGATTTCCTGTTTGCTGTGATGAAGAAATTGGGCTTCTCAATAATCTTCATAAATTGGGTGAAAGCCTGCATTGCCTCCCCTTGGATTGCGCCGTTGGTTAATGGTCGTTCAACAGAAATTTTCCAAGCCTCAAGGGGTTTAAGACAAGGTTTCCCATTGTCCCCGCTCCTCTATGCTATTCAAGCCTCTGTGCTCAGCTTCCAATTGGACTACAGTCAACAGATCCAAACTCTGCCAGGCCTTAGAATGGTTCACAATGTTAAAGACATAAATCATGCCCAGTTCACCGATGATACTTTACTGCTTGGAGGAGCGAGCATAAATTCTGCAAGATCCTTCAAGAAGGAGTTGGACATTTATAAGGAGGTCTCGGGCAGCAAGATTAACTATTTAAAAAGCACAATCTATGGCTGGAATTGCCCGATCAAGGAACTGATAGACATAGCAAGGCTCTTAGAAATGAAAGGAATTCGGATTTGGGAGTCATTTAAATATCTTGGGATTCCTATCTTCAAATCCATTCCGAAAGTAGCCCACTGGATGCCCCTGCTAGACAAGCTAAAGCTTAGAATTCAAGCTTGGGGAGCCTCTTGGTTGAATAACGCCGGGAAGGTAATCCTAATGAAATCTGTTCTCATAAGTCTGCCTCTATATCAGCACTCCATCCTGCTTGCCCCCAAAACCTTTATCAGTAAAATGGATAGTCTGCTGAGAAGATTTCTGTGGGAAGGGGGGAAAAATAATGAAATAAGGCTTCATTTAGTTAAATGGGACACTCTTAAGAGGCCACTCTTGGAAGGTGGTCTTCAAATAAGAGATTTGGCTGCGCAAAACCTCGCTCTGGGATCCAAGATCCTGTGGAAGATTGTCTCTGGGAATTCTAGTTGGAGTAAGAGAGTCCAGTGGAAGAAATATTTCCATGGGCAGTGTTTGAGGTGTTTGGATCAGTCGCCAAGATCCACCAAAGGATCTCCAGTTTTCAAACTTTGTCTCTCTGCTATGGAGCACTTCAGTGACAATCTTTACTGGATCCCAGGTAATGGGGAAAAGATCAGAATCTGGGAAGATTCGATCCTAGGTGATCATCCTTTGAACCAAGTGGATGGTCTTGCTAATATTAAAAATTGGCTTCAGTCCAGCAATATGAAAACCCTGTGGGACATTTCAAACTGGATGGATGATGCAAGAAGACTGTGGGACAGCTGGAATCTGGGGGAGGTTCCTCATTGGCTACAGGGAGAAGCTTCGTTACTATTGGATAAGCTCCAAGGAAAATCCCCTTTAAAGGCAACAACTAAGGACAAACGAGGGTGGGGCTCCCTCTCAGGATCATTCTCAACATCAGAAGGTTACAAAAGTATGATGGCTGTTCCTAATGTCCCTCCAGATCCAACTCAATGGAAATTTATTTGGGCCTTCCCCTTGCTTCCCAAAGTTGACTTCTTCTGCTGGACGTTAGCACATAAAAGCATCCTCACGAGAGATAATCTGAAAAGACGTGGAATGGAAGGGCCCTCCAGATGCCCCCTTTGTGTGTCGGATGAAGAAACAGCTAACCATTTGTTGTTAATGTGCTCCTTTGCTCCAGATGTATGGAGGGGGGCCCTGATGTTAGGATCCGACAAAGTAGAGCTTCCAGGAAATATACCAAATCTGCTCCAAAACTGGGCCAAATTATCTCCGTTCTGTCTCACCAAAAAAAGCCTTCTCAAGTCTGCCTGGATGTGGATTCCCAAATTCACATGCTGGAAACTGTGGTTGGAGAGGAACAACAGACTGTTCAGGGAAGAAAGTTGTACTCCTGCCAAAGTAATCTCTAAAATCAAAGCTCTATTGGGAGAGTCTTTGGATGTCAATCCTGCAATAAGAAATGAAATGGCTTTGGACAGTGAGGAGGAGCATTGGCTCAAAGAACTTGCTCCAAATTATAAGGACAACCCCATTACCCCTGCAATAGCCCATGCTAATTGGGAAATCCGGCTGGAAGAACAGGAGTTTATTAAGTGGCGATCTGCGTTGGATGATCACTGTCTGTTCTTTGACGGGGCCTCTAAAGGCAACCCTGGGGTAGCGGGTGGTGGTGGGGTTCTTCTAAGCCCTGGTGGTTCAACAGAGTTTCGGTTTCAATGGGGGCTGGGCATCGAATCAAACAACAGAGCAGAGGCTCTGGCTCTGTGGCAGGGGCTAAATCTGGCAATCAAGAGAAACTTCCTATCAATATCGGTCTTTGGAGAATCTAGGCTTATCATCCAAGCTGTGAATTCCCAAAAGAACCCATCGCAGGTTCATTTAGCCTCCATAATCAAGAAAATCAAGCTTATTCTGGCCAAGTTTCATAAAATTTCCTTCTACCATATTCTAAGGAAACTAAATACTCAAGCAGATCTAGAAGCCAATCTAGACTCTATCCGTAGTCGGAGATCCCTGTTAGTCAATTCTGTTGAATCCATCTGCAGCATACCTTAATCTGCGGATGAACGACCTGTATTACAAATTTTTTCAAACCCCAGCTCTTTTGGTTCGCTCCAGTTCGAGCAGTGAATGGCTTTTGATCTTGGATCTTCTTTGATTTATGCCCCTGCCTTCTATCTGTGCTTTTTGCTGTCTCATTTGCCATGCAAGAAATGGGCAGGCAATGTCGACTATTTCAAAGGGTGCAGTATTATTGCTTTGGATTTTCTTTACTTGGGTCTTGCAAGACCAATCGGCCGGCTCACTGGATTCTCTAATGGCAATCAACGCCGCTCTAATAAATCCATGCAAGCACTCATGAAGGAATCACAAGATGTCTCTTTCAGGCCCCAATTCTGCAAGATGGAGGAAACGCAAGCTACAACGGATTTTCATGATTCTTTCTGCAATCTCAAAGCATCTCCAGTAGCGGATCTAACCTTCTTGAGGCGCGCTATCCACGGCGCTTTCACTATCTGTATCAAGGATCGAAATCCCTCTCTGTGCAAAATGAAAATCAATCTCAGACAGAGTAGGATTGTATCAGTCCGTGGCAGCTGGTTTGCCGCCCTTTAATCAAAATAACCATTATTGTAAAAAATAATAATAATAAATATTAAGTCAATAAAGATAAAAATAAACCTTAAAATATATATAAATAATGAAATAAATAAATAAACTATATATATATATATATATATATATATATATATATATATATATATAGAAAGAAATAAAATCAACCTTAAAAGTTAAAAATAAAGAATTAAATAAAAGGAATTAAAAACATAAACTTACCTAAAAAGAAAAATATACTAAAACTATGTCAGTAAAAGAAATAATTTTTAAAATCTATAATAAAAAAGGAAACATTAAACCCCAAACATCCATAAAGTAAAACACAGGGAAATAAAAGGAGAGGAAAACCCACGAGGAAGGACCACTATTTAGAGCAAAGAGATGGAATCCAACAATTGCTCACTTTTCACCCGTCATCCCTATTCAATGTACGTGGCCTTTTCTCAATCTCAATAGCTTCCCTAAATTTCGGTGATGGAAATGTTCAACCCTAGCAATGACTCTGGATTCTTCCATACAAATGTGATGCTTTGTCTTCTCTAAATGCTCAGCTAGAGCTGACGTCCTCATTCTACCATGCCTGATATCCATAGTATGTTCTTGAATCCTTTTATTAATCGACTGACCAGTTTCTCCAATGTAAGAAATCCCACAGGAACATGGGATCAAATAAACACCTTTCACATTTATGGGTTCCAACGGGTCTTTAACAGATCTAAGGGAACCACGAATGGTGTTCAACGGTTTAAAAGAGGAAGAGATCTTATGCTTCCTTAAAATCCGAGCAATCTTGTCAGTGGTACCTTGTATGAAAGGCAAATTAACCCTACCAACAAAATCATCTTTTTCTTTTTTTGTTTCGGACCTCTGCTAGTATCCACGAAAGCCTTCAAACCCTGACTTTTACTATAGCCATTCTCTTCAAAGACCCTAAGGAGATGGGTCTTCTCCTCATCCAAATGATCCTTATCTGAAATTCTAAGAGCTCTCGTGGCTAAAGTGTTAAGAACTCCAACTTTTTGAGCTGGAAAATGATGAGAGCAAGAATGTAAATACTGATCAGTGTGAGTTTTCTTTCGAAAAACACAGTGCGAGAAAGAGCCATTATTATTTCTAGAGACGAGAACATCAAGGAAAGGAAGGCTTCCATCAGTCTCAGTTTCCATTTTATTACTTTTATTTTATGTTTAATTAGTCTTTGTAATATTTTGACTATTTTGATTATTTTATTTCATTTTTATT
This sequence comes from Pinus albicaulis, assembly GCA_034641835.2. Classification (NCBI taxonomy): domain Eukaryota; kingdom Viridiplantae; phylum Streptophyta; class Pinopsida; order Pinales; family Pinaceae; genus Pinus; species Pinus albicaulis. The sequence goes on along the minus strand of CM076584.1, from coordinate 920,184,229 downwards.
TGTATCTTGATTATTTGTTTTTTGACTTGGTCTTTATTTCTATTTTTTATTACTTTATGATGAGATTTATTTCGTTTTCATTCATTTATTTATTGTTTTTGACCGGTTTTAACGTCTAATTTTCCATAGGTTTTGACCGTTTCTTTTCTCTGCATGATATTTATATGATCTGATGCTCAAAGAGAGAGTTATGATGATTTTCCCAAGGTCACCTCTTTGAGATGAAATTTGGAAGCCTGCAAAAACCCTAACTTCCACAGATCATATCTCCTAAAATATCGCGAACCAATATCTGAAATTTTTACACGAAGTTCCTCTGGATTTCTTCGCAAATGGGTTTTTTTTTTCGCCATTGAACCTTCGTAGAAAAAAAGTTATAGCAAAAATTCCACGATGACTTGTTTGAAGTAGCGAAACCCTAGAATCCAAAGCTCTCGTACCAAATGTTATGAAACAAGCTCAAAAAATAGAAGAAAAGATAGATCAACGACTTAGAGATCAGCCTCTTCGAGGGGGAAACCTCCTTTAAATTACATAAATGAAAAATTCTTGGATGATACAAATGATAAAACCTTTTTTCTATATATAGAAGTCCATGGGGTCACAATATAATCCTAGCCGACCTAACAATAACAATAGTGGCTTTTATGGGGCACAATAATAACAATATGGGGGCTACAGGGGTACAACAATAACAATAAGGGGGCTACACTAACAACAATAAGATACTACACTAGTAATGTAGGGACCTAACAATAGAGTACTCACAAGTTTGGAGTCTTCCATTTTGAAATTATTCAATATTTCTTTTATGTACTTTGTTTGGGAAATGTAAATGCCTCCATATACCTAAGATATTTGGAGTCCTAAAAATAAATTCAAGTCCCCAAGCAAGGACATTTCTAACTCATTCTACATATATTTTTCAAAGTTTTCACTTAATCTATCATCATAACTTCCAAAGATAATATAATCAATGTATACTTCAATGATGATCATATTGTCTTGATCCATCTTTATGCAAAGATTATCATCCACATTTCCCTTTCTAAATCCTTGTTGCTGCAAATACCTTTCCAATCTTTAATACCAAGCTCTAGGGGCTTGCTTAATTCCATACAGAGCTTTCTTCAATCTTTGAACAAAGCCTTCAACTTTTGATAACAAGAATCCTTTGGGTTTTTCTATGTATAATTCTTCAAATTCCCCATTAAGAAAGGTTGATTTTACATCCATCTAATACACTTTGATTCTTTTGGAGAATGCATAGGCCAATATCATTATGATTGCTTTCATTTTGGCTATTGAAGCAGAGGTTTTTTCAAATTCTATTCCTTCAACTTGGGTGTATCCTTTGCACATTAGTCTTGCTTTGTTTTTGGTCACCTTTCCATCTCCATTTAATTTGTTTCTGAAGACCCATTAACCAATACCATTTTTGTCCTTGGGTTTTGGAACAAGTTCCCAAGTCCCATTTTTCTCAATTTGATTTAGTTTTTCTTCCATGGCCTTGATCTAATTTTCATCATTACTAGCTTCCTCAAAGTTTGGTTCAATTGTGTACAATAGTAATAATTTCCCTTGTTTCGGTTTTTATGCTTTTCCTTTGGTTTCTACTCCTACACTCTTCTCCCTAATGATTTGATCTGGTGGATGATTCTTTTGATACCAACATTTAGGTGTATTGAAATATGTCTGAAAATCTTGTTGATTATATTATTTCTCTTCTTGTTTTGATTCTACCTACTTCTATTCTTGGTGTTCATCTTCTTCCTTTTCTTCCTCTTGCTTTAGTTCTTCCTCTTCATGTTCTTCAAAGATGTGTGAATTTTTTCTTTCCTTCTCGGTCTTCAGTAAGTTTGTTTCATCAATTTTTACATTGATTATTTCTACTATCTTGTCGGGTCTAAGATGGTAGCACTTGTATGCTTTACTAGTACCCAACAAGTATGTCTTCATATGTCCAGGAGTCAAACTTTCCTAACTTCTGGTCATCCCTCTTTATGTAACATTTGCTTCCAAATATTCTGAAATGCTTGAAAATAGTTGGTCTTTCCTTCCACAGTTCATAGTTAGTTTTGGCATTGTTGCTTTTGAGCAACCCTCTATTAAAAGTGTGAACAATTGTATGCATTGCTTGTACCCAAAAGATATTACTTATCTTGGATTTTTTCAACAAAGTTCTAGTCGTCTCTTTTGCGATTTTGTTTTTTCTTTCAAAAACTCCATTTGGTTGTTGAGAAGTGTTTTCTTATTCCATGTTCTTCATAGTGATCGTTGAATTCATTTGAAGGAAAATTTTCTCCATTATGTGATCTCAAGCATTTGATTTTCAAATTGGTTTCATTTTCAACAAGTTCCTTGAATACTCTAAAATTTTCAAAATCTTTTGACTTCTTAAGAAAACAAACATAGGTCATTATTGTGGAGACATCAACAAGAAACACGAAGTATTGTTCGCCATCTAGCCTGTGTGTTATTTTTGGCCCACATAAATTAGTATGTACAAGTTCCATTGGTTTTGTTGGGGAATGTTCCTTATTTTTGAACTAAACTCTTTTTTGTTTACGATGCTGACAATGCTTGCACATAGTATCTGAAGGATTTGTAATTTCATGCATATCCCTTACAACTTCCTTCTTGTTAATCTAAACAATATTTTTAAAGTGTATATGTCCCAATATCCTATGCCAAAGTCAACTTTCATCTCCCTTTCCTAGGTAACATCTTTCCTTCACAATCTCATTCAGGATGTGCATGTTGTTTGGAGTTCTATTTATTTTTGTAACCAATTTTCTTGGTCCTTCTCTCCTTATTTCACATTATTTTGAATTGAATATAAGTGTGTGTCCTTGATCACGCATTTGGCTAACACTTAGCAAATTATATTTCATGTCTTTGACAAGTAAAACAATTTATGCCACCAAATCTTTGCTTCCAAGGCTAATTGTTCCTTTAATTTTGGTCGAGTGATCATTACTAAAAGTGAAAGACTTTTTTTTTCCTTTCTTCAATGTTGGGAGAGCTTGTAAAAGAAAAACAAACCATGTTGCACATGATTGTTGAACAGAATCTACAGATACAAAATATGGAGGCAGAAATGGAAAAAATAGTCAAAGACAAAGAGCAAGTTGTTAGCACTATAACCCCTCCAGGAGAGACAAAATAAGTGGGTAATAATTTTGCAGAGAAAATAGCAAACACAATGTTTGAGTTATAGTTGAAGAATGATTAAATAGATAAGCTGAATATCTCCCTACAAAGAGCAGAAGAAAACAAGATCAAAGCAGATAATGAATACAAGTCAAAGCTACAAAATAATTACAAGCTTATAAAGAAGCTAGATAAATATTCAGAGGAATCTATTAATGCATGAAGTTTAACAAAATAAAAGCATCAAATTTAGATAGATATAAATTCTGCAATTTCTGACTTGTGGCCATCAATAGAAATCATCTTTGCAGTTGCTAAAGAAAGCTAAACGGGTTAATGAAGATATTAAAGAAGAACTAGCTAATATACCTGGCTAAGCTACCGAAATTATTAAAGTATTGAATTCAAAAACAAGAGAGGATTTGGAGGAAATGGGAATTGAGGACAGGACAATGCAGTTATTCAAGTAAGAAAGGTGTTGACCAAGAAAAATCTAATGTTGCAGTTAGAAACCAAATGTGAAAATTTGGAGATACAAATCAGAAAATTTCATAAAAAAAAATATGTTCTTGAAAAAAAATGAATGCCTTCTTTGAAAGATTCTCAGGGTGGATTAGTTCAGGATGAAGATTATTAGAGATTATTACATGCTATAGCTATAGGCAGGCCCAAGTTTTCTAAGGTTAAATGAACTATCAATTGTCAAACTTTCTTCAAGGTATAGTTGATGACTTGTTTATTTCTCATGAATTTCACCACATTTTCATCAATAAACCAACATTCAAAAAAATATATTGAAGTTGATGAGGCCTATAGAATAGTAATCAAGTGTTCATGTCCAAATGAAGAGAAATGGGATAAGTTTGTTGAACTTATCAATTGAAAGAGGTTTTTCAGGAAGCATTTAAGCAAAAGACAAATATTTTAGGAGCAGAATAAGGAGGATACTAATTTCGAGCTAGAAGTTGGAAACTAAATCCTCAAATAGTATTCAGTTTCAATAAATCAGCTCAAGGATCTCTATTTTGAGTAATTCCTATTAGTATTATCCAAATTATATTGGATAAAGATTTATATTTTCATGTAAAATTTGTAATTGATTGGATATTTTGTAAAAACTCTATATAGTGACTTGATACTTTTAAGTAAGAAGGGTTGATATGTGGAGAAAAGTGTTTGGGTGATATTGTTGTAATACTTTCAACTTCGAGATAATAAAATGATTTTGTTTTCCATTTATGCAGCAATTGTTTACTTGTGAGTGTTTTCTAGTGATCTTCATAATCTGTTTCTACATATTTTTGAGATAGTGTAGGACATTGGGAAGGGCAGGGCTAAATATCAGTCTCCTCAACATCCCTAACAGGGTTATTTTCTATACTATGTAATAATTAAACAATATGTTTAATTGGATACTCATAATTAATAGATTATTTCTCGTATGCTATTCTTAAACATATTATGTTAAATATAGAGATGCATCTATATGTTTCCTCTCAACTCAGATGATTAGATGTTCAGGAAGGATATTTAGTCTTCCAAGTTCTTCATTCTTCCTTCAAAAAGAACTTATAAATATTTGTATGTTGTTATAATGGAACATTGGTACTTTTATTGATATAAGGGGATAATAATTATAGGCATAGACAAGTATTTGCATCTTTGGTTCATTCATTTTATAAAAAAAAACCCTCACAATTCTTCATTCTTCCTTCAAAAAGAACTTATAAAGATTTGTATGTTGTTATAATGGAACATTGTTACTTTTATTGATATAAGGGGATAATAATTATAGGCATAGACAAGTATTTGCATCTTTGGTTCATTCATTTTATAAAAAACCCTCACAATTGATGCTTTGGCACATTCTTTGGCCTGGGATTGTCTACAAAGATACAACATTATACAAGTTCATTTTTAATGACGAATGTAGTCTTTGTGGTGTTTTTAGATTGTAATGAGCTTAGATCAGCTCGTATTCAACAATTTTTTATTCACCTTCTTATAATTCGGATGATAGACTCCCTTTTTCATATTCCTGAGATAATATATAGAGATTTGTATCTCTTATATGAATTAAGATTCTATATTTTATGCATAGCACTGCATTCTTCTTTTCTATGATCTTGGTCTTGTCAAGGCTAGTAATATAGTTATTTGGATCTCTAAAAATACTTCTCATCTCCTTTTTATTGTAGTGGATTTCGAGTTCAATATTGCGATCTAATCACCCAAATTTGTGATCTAATTGCAGAGATATAGTTATGCCCATAATTTTTGTTCTTCTTCTAAATGACTTGGTATTCAATTGCATACTTGAAACTCTTGGTTTTCCAATCAATAATGACCTTTTATATGTCTTGTATCATTGAACCTTGCTTTCATACCATGTTCATAAATCTTGGGCAGCTTAGTTAGGACTTATTTAAATTGATTTCTCTGAAACTTTAATAGTTGCTCGTGGCATTCTTATTAACTTATTTTTCTTCTTGTTATCATTGTGTTTTTGTTCATAAAACAACTATCAAAACATGAATATCGTTAAAGACAAATGGACACCAGATGTAGTCACTCAGCCAAGGACAAACCCCTAAGAATGGGAAAACCCGATCAAACTCTTCCACTAGTAGTTTTAGATCAAATTGAGACAACCAGGACCTATGACCAAAACAAGTGACCTCCATCTCCCCACCAAGTTAACCTCTCAAGTCAAACTTCAATACATCTCTTCTCCTCACCAAGGATCTCGGTCTGCTATGAAATTTCTGTACATCACACTATCTTCTTGGTCCTACAACTTCGTGGTCCTTTGTTCTACAAATTTGTGGTCTTATATCTTGCAACTTCATGGATTTATTGCCTACAACTACGTGGATTTATTCCCTGCAACTTTGTGGTTCTATTCCATATATCATCAACCCTTCTTTAATCTTCTTTATGATGAAAAATCCCTTAAAATATGTAGCTCGCATGTTATTCCTCTTCAACTTCATACTTCCACTTCCTTCATTCACATCATTTAATAGATTGAATCCTTTTCTCATGTGATTTGTACTTCTTTACCTTCGAGTTGTCGATCAAAATATGTCATATGAAGTGAGGTGCATAATAGGTCGAATAGCTCCTTCATATATAGTCAATTGATGCTCTCATATGAGGTCGACTTAACAACTTGAATGAGTCCAACTTTAAGAATTAGGAAACCAACTTGGTGGAGAGGAGAATTTACATAAAATTATTTTTTCTTTCCTGACACAAAGATCCCAATATAATCCTAATAATAATCTAATAATAATGACAAAGACACAAAATATAATCCTAGAAGCCTAAAATGGAGGCTTTGACATATTGACCAATGACCTAAGCATGAAACCCATGTTTTAATAAGTCAATAAAAAATATTTTATAATTATTTTTTATTTTTCTTTCTTTTAACAAATACATGACCAAATACAATTATGAAAACTAACACTACTTATATTCTTCAACATGTCATTTATTCCAAAATTTTCCAATTTTTCCAGCTTTGGTTTTTCTACATGGGTGTATGGTGCACAAGTTATATATTTTCTTATTTTGGAATTTACTTGATGAGGATCATAATTCCACTTTGTTGCTTGTCCAAGACCCAATTCTTTCATAATTATTTCAACTTCTTCGGCAGTTTGTTTATTGTTCACAATAAAAGGACCAAATTTTCTAGGAAATTTAAAGAGAAAACATTTATGAGCTAGAACAAAATGGACTTCCTCCACTTTTAGGCTATATTTGATGAATTCCAAATAAAATATCCTCATGGTTGCAAATACTGGCAGCTTATAAGGTGGGGTCTCTGCACCATATAACCTTATTTCCAAATAATATTCAAAGATATATTAGTCACTGACCCTGGTATCTTTGCTCTATTGCAACAAGGATTTTGCTTGTGGAAGAATTCTAGGAGCAAAATGACTATTCATAATATTGTATACAATAGACATAAAAGAAAATATATAATAGAAAAATCTGAGTCATTATTCTCTTTTCTTCTAACTATATCGGTACAATCAATGACAGACTACTTCTGATTATTAAAATCAGAAATATTCAACCCCAAATCAATAAACGGACCAACATGAGTGTATAGGAAAAGGTAAACTAGCAGAGATGAATATCTTAAGTATCCAGCGATGTTGAAATTTTGAGATTGGATGTTAATGGTGTACTCCCAATAGGAAGGAATATCTAATGCAGTGTCTAGATGTATCATTGAATGGATAAACCCCAAATCTTGTTGATTAGTGATCATTGTATCATCTTTCCCGAGAAAACCCATAATAACTGGAAAAAAAATTGGTCAAGCAGCTTTTGAAAACAGGGTTATCGGAAATTCAGTGGTTTTTGGAGGGAGGGTAGAGTTGGGAGGCAGAATGAATTCGAATCATTTCTTCTTATTCTCTTCAGAAAGAGATTTATAAGTAATTAGGAAAGAATCGTTTGTAAAAGTGATGTAATTTTTAGACTCGGGAAAATTTAGGGCTTGGTGAATCAAATGAGATTAGTGACTTGTAAAATGTTCTCACCTGAAGAATCCATTCCAAAATTGTGTTGAGGATAAATAGAAGAGGTCAACCAACTAACATGCTAAGGAAAATGATAAGTATGGGGAATAATTACAACACAGAGCCAAACTTGGTTACTCGAAAGGGATCCTTAGACTCAATTTCATTGGAAAATAAACTCTGACATAATTCCCTGAGGTTCAATGAACAAACAGGCTCAAAAAATTTCGCTCTGTGTCCATTAAAGGAATATGGGTGGTCGACACAACAAAAGTAGCTTTCTTATTAATTTTAACACTTTGTTCCATAATTAAAAACACAGGCAATTGGGTAATGTCATTACCTAGGTGTTTAGCAGGAGGAAGCTGCAATTTTGAACCGGGAGTGAAAGCAAAGTCTGTCTCGAAATGAATAGGCAAAAAATGGAATAAACCAAAACTTTGTTTAATAATGAGGTGGGAGAATGAGAATTATAGGGATAAGGACAAAAGTAGTACGGAAGGGGTGAGGTGGTGAGGTGGATGGTGATGTGGAAAAGTGAGTTGGCTTGCTTGATCTTTTTTTCAGCATGAAAAACGTCTGGTGTGTATTAATGTACTAATACAAAAATTCAGAAAAAAAATTTCACGTATAAATCATACATTTTCCGTAGGGAAACATCAAAAAGCAATAATGATGCTATGAGTCAGTAAATTAATCTCTCTTCCCTGTGAAATCATTTTGGAATTGTCTTCAGCATTTCTTTTCCACACAAAAAAACCGTGGATCCTGTATTTATAATAAAACTTCTATATTGTCCTGCGATGACCAAAAAAACCTGTCTGTGTTTTGAATCTTTAGCAATAATGTCCTTTGTCTGCTATACTGTAATCGACTCTTCTCCACCCAGTGCCCACTCTCCATCTCCAAAATAAACAATCCTTTTAATGACACAATGCATATACAAAAAGAAACCCCATACCTATTATATTGCCCCTCCATGATTCTAAAATAATATTTATTTTAGAAAATTTGTACTGTGCCCCTGGCCCCAATACCCATTGCCTCAAATAGTTCATAATGAAGAATACCTAAAGGTCCACTCAGTCCTATTTTTTACAGTTGATCAGCAGTCGAATTTTTTTCTCTATAGATATGAGAGAAATTAATGGAAGCGAAAGAGCGAGCCATCTCACTAATGCGGTCAATCCATGATGATAATTGAACAGGTGCCACATTGTTTTTCTTATTTAGTATATCAATTAACACCTTCGAGTCACCATAACTCTGGATGGAGTCTATGCACATATGCTTTGTGAACCAAAGCAGTGATAAAATGTAATATCCCGAATGGGAAATAGACAGCAATACAAGCATACAACAATATAGAAAATGCCGGAAATAGAAGATAAAGCAAATACACATAAAAATGCCGGAAATGCTAAGCCATTTTATTAATCTGAGAATATAATGAGATACAATGGATAATCAGAATAAATGCACCTATCCTTGCTCAAGGCAAGTGAAGAACCCTCTCAGAAAAACAGGAAATGGTTGCTACAAGAAACTGCATCCCAGTTGCTGGAAGAAACTGCCGTAAACTGCTGCTGCTGGAATGAACTGAAGCTAGGGGTTGATCCCCTTGCCGGAATGAGCTGAAAATCGACAGACCACCTAAACTCACCACCCCGGACAAAACCCAGAAACCATATACAAAATGGACCACCTCCGAAAATCACCCCAGAAACCCTCCTCCTAGAAAAACGCTGTCCCTCCAGGTCCAGCGCAGGACACAGTGAAATAGCTGAAATGGGGCCACAGCTCCTCAGGAAACTCACCAGATGGAGAGAATGATAAACGGAACCTCTGCCCATAGGAATAGGCCTGAATCTCCTGCAGAAATCTCTACCACTGAACAGCTCCAACTCAAACTGCGTCCTCCCGGTTAATCTTGCGGTCACCCGATGAAGCTGGCTCACCAGCCAAAACTCCCAAACAAAACACCTGCAAATCTCCTCCTAAAGACTAAAGAAAAACCTTGCCCGAGCAGGCACTCGAAGTCCCCCGGGGCCAAGGGTGAGATCTTCGACCGGAGACACTCAGTCGGACTAAACAGTGCTGCAGACCGACTAAACAGCCAGCGTGCTCAAGTAGACAGAATTCTAGCTCAATATCATCAACAATATCAATAATGCCCCAAATGAGGAGGCTCCTCCCCCTTTTATAGCATTGGTTTGCCTCCAAAACCAACGTCCTCTGTCTCATTGGCTCCTCCACGTGGTGTGTGGCCCCCCTTGGCTCCCCCCCTTAAGTTACAACGTTGCACCTACTAGGGAAACACTTTATTTTATTTAAGTGAGTTAGACCCCTTTTCTCACTTTTATTTATTAATAAACTATAGTCGGCAAAACTATACAAAAATAAAACATTCCAATTAGCGGTGCTAATTAGGAATATTATAGTCTCCCCCGGCAAAACGTTGCTTGTCCTCAAGCAATTGAAGTGATGGATGCTGCAATGTCTTCTCGCTCTCCCAAGTGGCATCCTCATCCGGCAAAAATTGCTTGTCCTCACGAAACGCTTGAACAAGCCTACTCTCTAGCTGATGCTCCCTACCGATACTGCAAAATGTGCCTGGGTCCCACTGAAACCTCTCTGACCTCTGCATCACCCTGATACGAAGGGATATCTCAATGCCAGCATCCCAAAGTGATCTCTCCCGAGTACCAATCAGCCAATAATCCCCCCGGATCCCATCGGCACCATGGCCAATAATCGCCCAAGTCCCACGGCTCGGACTGTGCACTGCCTCTGGCTATGACTAATGCTCTAAGAGGTGAAGACCACCAATAAGCATCAATGCTCCTGGGCTCCTGCTGCGTTGTACGTGTAGCTGCATATGCTACCCCTCCAACTGCATACCAACTCATCACCTCTCTCCAATCCAAGTCATGACTCAATCCCATGCTAATTCTGCGCTCCTGAAATTGGGAAGGAGTCCTGAAGTAAGGACAACTGGTGCCCCTCCGCCGGCCAGGATACGTAACATCTACTTTGTCCAAGGGCCCCTTGCTCCCATGCTCCTACGAAGAATCTGAGTACCATCAAGAGGGTACCAACTCATGATCTCACGCAGTCCATCTCGGAGGAAGCATCCGATGTAGCAATAACAACTGCATGTGGAACATGCCTGGAAGGTTGTCGCCAACCCGTAATCATCTTCCACTGCCAAACTGTCACACCTACCTCCAACATATCCAGAGGATATGGATCTGTAGCTGCTGTCACGGTCCTTGGTGTCTGTGCATCTGACTGCTCCACCTCAAAGGATGACCCCAATGCTAGCCATATATCCATCATAGGCTCAATGTGGGCACCCATCTGGACCTCACCCAAGGAAATTTCATGCCTGATGTCCATAGTATCCTCCTCTTCTGACTCAGGCTCCATCATGTGCTGCTCTAGCTGAAGCGTCACAAGTGACTCATCACCCAGAGTATCTCCTACACAGTCCCCTGACTGCTCACCCTGCACACTGTAATACGGCTGCAATCTACTGTCATCATACCTGCATGACTGCTCTTGTTCCACAGAAGCAACCTCAACTGATCCTATGGACTCATATGAAAGAGAGTCCTCACCCTAGCATACAGAAGGAATGCCCTCCTGTTCTACCTCCGCCACCTCATCTGCAGTGAATATGCCATCCACCCTCTTGATGATGTCGATACAATGTCTGGAGTCTCTTGACATCTTTGGAATACTATCTCTGCGAAGACCATATCTCTGCTCATGCATGATCTCAACATGCCCTGAGGGAAGAATGATGCATGTCTCCCTCATGACCCGCTCCCGGGTGTAGGCTCGACGATGGCCAGATGTGCCACCCACAGCCAGAGGATCATCTCATCCCCCAACCTGTGGCTGTCAACTAGCACACCAACCCAGTGCCACCGCTGAGAAGTCTCTCGCCTAGTGTACTGAGTGTCATCCAAATATCTTGGGTGAACCTCGCGTACTCTGCTGCTCACGCCCAAAGAGCCAAAGGTCAAAAACATAATCAACTGTACATGTGAGTGATGTCGAAGCGAGTCAGGTGTGTGAGTCCTGACAGATACTGCCAAGTATCGCTCCTTTGTCTCTCCATCGATCCTGGGTGAACTACTCCCAAAGGTAAGCCCGATGTCCCTGTCCATGAGTCTCCCTGGAAGCAATGCTCTAAGACCCTGCTGTGTAGCACCGTATGTCCTCGCATACCACTGATCATCCATATACTCCTCAACATGCCACTGCACACTGAGGCATACCCCTGTATACTGTTGGATACCCCAAGCTCCTGTTGTACCATCCTGTACCGTCTCGTGCCCTGACTCTGTCCAGGCATCAGTCACTCCCCGCATTCTCTCAATGTGATGTAGGACACTCCTACTCCACCATGCAGTCCCACACACTACGGTACACCACCATGCAACTCCATGTCCACCGGTAGTCCACTGCTCAATGCTAGAAGCTCCCAGACATCCCTAGATGTGATGACCTAGAGTTGTGCCTCTACATGTCGGACTACCCCCAATCGGTAACATCGTCTCCACTGTCACATCACTATACCCGCCAACGAATGGATCGTCACTCCAAATCCTCCTCGAGGGGTCTGAAAAGTGAATCTCCCTATGTGCCAGTAGTGTTACCACCAGCACTTTCGGCTCAGTTTATGTCCTACGTACCCCACACAAAGGTGAAGAATCCTTGGCCCCATACAAGGTGCCATTTGGTGGCCTGCCAATGCCACCTCCTTCGACAAGCTCCTGCCAAGGTGTGCTGACCACCCCGTGATCCTGTGTATGAATGTCATGCCAAGACAACCTAGGGAGTCTGCTCATAAACTGGTTGGCCACTAGAGCTGACTGAAACTGCACATGCTCTACTACTAGGCCAACTGTACTCTCCAAGACATAGTCAGCCGACCTGCCTGGGAAACGATAGGTGATCCCACCTGGATCCCAATGCCACTCTGGGGTTCCTGTATTCCCCATGCATAGAAAATCATGCTGAGCTACACTCGGATCCATCACTATCTCCATAGCCCGCTCCACCGAGTACCAACTCAAAATCTCTCGCCATCCAACCTCAACATGCAGATGCCGTATCCTGTGCAACTCTGATCATCTCATACCGTTATCCAAGTCAACATATGAGATCTGACTAGGTGGCTTCGTCTCACTCTCTCCAATGGGAAGAGGTGACCCAACAATGCTGCTAGTCCCGTCCATGCATGCCTGAAGGGGAATGATCTGACGTTGCAATGTGCCCTCGGGTTGTACCATCAGGGAATCCAGTTGTTCCCCAATGCAGGCCAACTTGGCAGTCGACTCGGCACAAGCCACTCTCATGCCCTCCAGCTCCATGTCCTGCAACAAAATGGCCTCCCGGACTAATGTGGCCTTCCCTTTCAAAACTCGAAGGTCTGCTCGAAGCCGACGATACCGCTGCCTGCGACCATCATCCGATACCTCTGTATCTCCTAGTGCCTCATCGAATGGGTATACATCTCCTAACACTGCATCCATCTGTGTGCTGCTACCACCCGAAGATTCAGACGCGACTCCGGTCATCAACTCAATGGATGGCTCTACTATCCCGCTGGAGCTGAACAAAATCTATGAATGAGATAAGATCTCTGAGCTCCGACCCATATGCCTGATACTCAGCGAAATAATCACCCATGTGGCCAGGCTTTGGCTCCTGCTGTGCTCCTGCCCCTGTGTTTTCATCCAGAAAAGTGGGCATGGTAGGACGTGTGGGCGTATGTGATGCCATACGCTGAGTGGCATCATGCTCCGACAAATGGTGGGATGTGCCTGATCCCTCACCAATCTGAAAACTAACCTCCAATGCAGTGAGTCTCTGTGACACATCCTGCATGTGTTGGAGGAGTCTCTAAATCTCCTCATACCTTGTTTTCATCTCGGCTCATCAGCTCTTTCTGCTATGTGTCTACAGGCTCCTCAGAAACTGCACGGCTGTTGCAAAACCATACTGCTGCTTAACTTCGACATCCGATTTACCCACTGGAAACTACTCAGAAAATTTCAGGAATTTGGGAAGGTGATCCTTGCCCAAAACCCAGAAAAACCCAGAAAACGTTTCTCCTCATTCCAAACTTCAAAATTTGACCTTTTTATTTTGGCCCTTTTCCCAACTGCGTTTCTGGTATTGCAACTACTATTGCTCTCCAAAATTCCAGCAAACCTCTGTATGATCTCTTTCCCGATGCCATAGACCACAGGCTGAGCCAGAATTATGCTTTGATACCACTGTAATATCCCGAATGGGAAATAGACGGCAATACAAACATCACAGCCGATATAGAAAATGAAACCAGGCAACAAACAAATAATAATCTTGGGAAATGCTAAGCCATTTTATTAATCGAGAATATAATGAGATACAATGGATAATCAGAATAAATGCACCTATCCTTGCTCAAGGCAAGTGAAGAACCCTCTCAGAAAAACAGGAAATGGCTGCTACAAGAAACTGCATCCCAGCTGCTGGAAGAAACTGCCGTAAATTGCTGCTGCTGGAATGAACTGAAGCTAGGGGCTGATCCCCTTGCCGGAATGAGCTGAAAATTGGCAGTCCACCTAAACTCACCGCCCCAGACAAAACCCAGAAACCATATACAAAATGGACCACCTCCGAAAATCACCCCAGAAACCCTCCTCCTAGAAAAACGTTGTCCCTCCAGGCCCAGCGCAGACACCAACTGAAATAGACTGAAATGGGGCCACAACTCCTCAGGAAACTCACCAAATGATAAACGCTGAACCTTCACACCGGAATAGGCCTGAATATCCTGCAGAAATCTCTACCACTGAACAGCTCCAACTCAAATTGCGTCCTCCCTCCAAGGACTACTCAGTCACCCAATGAAGCTCAGCTCCTCAGCAAAACCCCCAAACAAAACACCTGCAAATCTCCTGCTAAAAACTGAAGAAAAACCTTGCCCGAGCAGGCACTCGAAGTCCCTCGGGGCCAAGGGTGAGATCTCCGACCGGAGACACTCAGTCGCACTAAACAGTGCTGCAGACCGACTAAACAGCCAGCGTGCTCAAGTAGACAGAAGTCTAGCTCAATATCATCAACAATATCAATAATGCCCAAATGAGGAGGCTCCACCCCCTTTTATAGCATTGGTTTCCCTCCAAAACCAACATCCTCTCTCTCATTGGCTCCTCCACGTGGTGTGTGGTCCCCCTTGGCTCCCCCCTTAAGTTACAACGTTGCATCTACTAAGGAAACACTTTATTTTATTTAAGTGAATTAGACCCCTTTTCTCACTTTTATTTATTAATAAACTATAGTCGGCAAAACTATACAAAAATCAAATATTCCAAATTAGCGGTACACTAGGAACACGGCGGGCTTCTCAAGAAACATTGCTCATTCTCAAGCAACCCATGGCGGATGTCGTAAAATCGTCGCTCTCCCAAGTGGCATCCTCATCCGGCAAAAATTGCTTGTCTCGGCGGCGCTGAACAATCTCACTTCTAGCCGATGCTCCCACCGATACCGGCAAAATGTGCTCGGGTCCCCCCACCGAAACTCGGTTTCCCGCATCACCTCCATACGAAGGGGATATCTCAATGCCAGGATCTCAAACCCGGCCTCTGCCAGCATTTTTCCGAAGCCAACCAATAATCTCGATCCCATCGCTACTATGTACACAATCGCCAAGTCCCACGACTCGTGACCAGGCATTGCCTCGTTAAGATTAATGCTCTAAGAGGTGAAGACCACCAAATAAGCATCAATGCTCCCCGGGTTCGCCCGTTGTACCGTAGCGGCCACATGCTACCCTCCAATCGCATACCAACTCATCACCTCTCTCCAATCCACGTCATGACTCAATCCTGGCGTCGATCCTCGCTCTCCCCCGAAATTGGGAAGGAGTCCTCGAAGTAACGACAACTCGGTGCCCTCCTCGCCGACTCCGGGATCCGTAACATCTACTATGTCCAAGGGCTCGCTCCACCGTGCTCCCCACGAAGAATACCGTACCATCAAGAGGGTACCAACTCATGATCTCCCGCCGTACCATCTTGGAGGAAGCATCTCGATGTAGGCCAACAATCGCATGTGGGACATGCCTCCGGAAGGTTGCCGCCAACCCGTAATCATCTCCCACTACCAAACTATCACATCTACCTTCGACATCTCCGCAGGATATGGATCCGTAGTCAGCTGGCCACTTTCGTACTCGTGTCCGGGTGGGTATCCTCGATCGCTCTCTCAAAGGATGACCTCAATGCTAGCCACATATCCATCATAGGCTCAATGTGGGCACCCATCTCGAACCCTCACCCAAGGAAATGTCATGCCCGATGTCCATAGTAGACCCTTCCCGCCGACTCGTGCTCCATCATGTGCTGCTCTAGCCGAAGCATCACAAGTGACTCATCACCCGCAGTATCTCCTATAAGGCCCCCGATCGCTCACCGTACACCGTAATACGTCGCAATTCATCGTCATCATACTCGCATGGGATCGCTTGCTCCACGAAGCAACCTCAATCGATCCCCATGGACTCATGAAAGAGAGTCCTCACCTCGGCACATGTATGAATGCCTTCCGTTTCACTCTCCGCCACCTCATCCGCACGGAATATGCCATCCACCCTTCGATGAAGTGTCGACACAATGTCCGGAGTCCGTACGATGTCGGGATGCTACCGCCGAACCCAATATCCTCTCGCTCATGCATGATCTCGAAGGCGGCCCCGAGGGAAAATGATGCATGTCTCCCCCATGACCGTTCCCCAAGCGTAGGTTCAAGCAGCCACCAATGTGCCACCACCGGCAGCAGAGATCATTCCCTCATCCCCAACCGTGGTCACAACCAGCATATTGACCCGCTGGCGACCGCTCGAGAAGTCTCTCGCCTAGTGTGCCGAGGGCCATCCAAATATTCGGTGCCCTCATATACTCGCCGCCATGCTCAAAGTGCCAAAGGACAACGACAAAACCGCTGTGCCTACGAGTGATGTAGAAGAGTGTCGAGCGGTGAGTCCTTGGCGTATACCACTAAGTATCGCTCCTCTCGTCTTCATCGATCCCGGGTGAAATACCTCAAAGGTGCCTGTCCTCGTCTCTGAGTCTCCCCGGATGCAATACTCTAAGACCCCCTCGCCGTGCCGTGCCGTACGCCCTCGCAAGCCACCGTCATCCATGTACTCTCAACATGCCACCGCACACTAAGGCATACCCTCGAATACCTGGCCGGATACCCCATGCCACCGCCGTACCACCTCGTACCGTCTCGTGCTCGACCGTGTCTGCAACCGCCACCTCGCGTGTCTCTCAATGTACGGGCATCACTCCACAACGTGGCCCCACACACACCGCGCACACCACCATGTAGCTCCATGTCCACCGGCGCAGTCCATCGATCATCGCGAGAGGCCCACATCCATGGGTGTGATGTCCCAGAGCCGTGCTCTACACACGATCACCACCAATCGGTATCGCTGCCATGTCCATCGTCGCATCACTACGCCCGCCGACAAATGCATCATCGAAATCCTCCTCGAGGTCCGCGACCTTGCGGGGTCGCAGGGGTGTTACCACCACCGCCGGCCTCCGCCGCGTCCCTCCGTGCCTTGCGACAGCAGAAGAATCCTTGCCCGACACACAGCGATTCCACCGCCAATGCTACCTCCTCTAAACAAGTTTCGCCAAGGTGTGTCGAATGCCACCCCCGTGATCCTTGCATGAATGTCAGCATGCCAAGACAACTTCTAGAATCTGCCTACAAATCGAAGGCCACCGGAGTCGACCTCAACCGCCTACAAGCCTACTACTAGGCCAATCGCACTCTCCAAGACAGTCACCGACCGTCCGGGAACGATAGTGATCCCATCCGGATCCCAATGCCAATTTCAGTTCTCGTATTCCCGTACAGAAAACTCACGAGCTACACCCGGATTCATCACCATCTCCATAGCTCGCTCCCTCCAGCACCAACTCAAAATCTTCCACCAACCCTCAACATGTGACGTCGCTCGTACCCTGCAACTCGATCGCCCCGATACCGCTATCCAAGTCAACACATGAGACCGACTAGGTGGTCGCCTTTCTCCAATGAAGAGATGACCTGTCGAACACCGCTAGTCCCATCCATGCATGCCTCATTGCGGGAACATCCGTACGTTGCAATGTGCTCCTCAAACAGGCTCACACTGTGTGAACCACTGCTCTCTGTAATGCGGGCTAACTTGCGCCCGACTCACAAGCCACTCTCATGCCCCGGCCCCCCTTTGGGTTCCGCAACAAAATGGCTCTCGAATCGATGTGGCCCCTCCCTTTTTAAGACCAAGTGTTCGTTCAAGCCGATGACACGGCCGTTCTGCGACCATCATCCAACACCGCATTCTCAGTGCCTTCACCAAAGTGGATACATTCCCCCCGACACCACCATCTCTGTCGTGTGTTGCTACCACCCGAAGACCTTTACATGGCCCAGTCACCTTCCTCAATGGATGGCTCACCGGGGTAGGCTCTACCTTCTCCACTACGATATCAACCGACACGGTCAAGGAGGTCTCTAATGATGGTGAGTCATGTGTCACACTAGGTGCATTCCTCGAACGCCCGCAATCCTCGTGTCCTCATCCTCCAAGTGCGTGCAACCCATTTTAATGGTTTTCCTCTCCGGTACTCGGTCAAGCTGGAAAGAGGTATCCAACTTGTCCACCCAAGCTTTTCCTGAGCGCCTGGATGACCCGTCAAATGTCGATAGATGGAATCTGTCCACTGTGCGCTGTAAGGCCCCATCATGTGAGCGCCTGTTCCCTCTGTGAAAGTTGTGAGGTCTACTATCACGCTGGAGCTGAACAAAGTCTCTGAACGAGAGAGCCTCCATGAACTCCTGCCCGTATGCCTGGTACTCTGCAAAATAGTCACCCATGTGGCACGGCTCCGGCTCTCGCTGTGCTCCTGCCCCTATGTCTTCATCCAAAAAAGTGGGCATGGTAGGACGTGTGCGTGTATGTGATGCCATATGCTGAGTGGCATCATGCTCCGGCAAAGGGTGGGATGTGCCTGATCCCTCACCAATCTAAAAACCCCTTGGGGTTTCCCACTGCCTATCCAGCGCAGTGAGTCTCTGTGACATATCCTGCATGTGTTGGAGGATCGCCTCTATAAATCTCCTCTCATCATCATCACCTGCCATCGGCTCTTTCTGCTATGTGTCTACAGGCTCCTCAGAAACTGCACGGCTGCTGCAAAACCATACTGCTGCTTAACTTCGACCTCCGATTTACCCATTGAAAACTACTCAAAAAATTCCAGGAATTTGGGAAGGTGATCCTTGCCCAAAACCCAGAAAAACCCAGAAAACGTTTCTTTTAATTCCAACCTTCAAAATTTGACCCTTTATATTTTGGCCCTTTTTCCAATTTCGTTTTTGTTACTGCAACTGCTATTGCTCTCCAAAATTCCAACAAACCTCTGTATGATCTCTTTTCCAATGTCATAGACCACAGGCTGAGCCAGAATTATGCTCTGATACCACTGTAATATCCCCAACGGGAAATAGACAGCAATACACAGCAATACAAGCATACAACTATATGGAAAAATGCCGGAAATAGAATATAGAGCAAATACACATAAAAATGCCGGAAATGTTAAGCCATTTTATTAATCTGAGAATATAATGAGATACAATGGATAATCAGAATAAATGCACCTATCCTTGCTCAAGGCAAGTGAAGAACCCTCTCAGAAAAACAGGAAATGGCTGCTACAAGAAACTGCATCCTAGCTGCTAGAAGAAACTGCCGTAAACTGCTGCTGCTGGAAGGAACTGAAGCTAGGGGCTGATCCCCCTGCCAGAATGAGCTGAAAATCGGCAGACACCTGAACTCACCACCCCGGACAAAACCCAAAAACCATATACAAAACGGACCACCTCCGAAAATCACCCCTAGAAACCCTCCTCCTAGAAAAACGCTGTCCCTCCAAGAACTGCGCAGACACCAACTGAAATAGACTGAAATGGGGCCACAACTCCTCAGGAAACTCACCAAATGATAAACGTTGAACCTCCACACCGGAATAGACCTGAATCTCCTGCAGAAATCTCTACCACTGAACAGCTCCAACTCAAACTGCGTCCTCCCTCCAAGGACTGCGCAGTCACCCAATGAAGCTCAGCTCCTCAGCGAAACTCCCAACAAAACACCTGCAAATCTCCTGCTAAAGACTGAAGAAAAACCTTGCCCGAGCAGGCACTCGAAGTCCCCCGGGGCCAAGGGTGAGATCTCCGACCGGAGACACTCAGTCGCACTAAACAGTGCTACAGACCGACTAAACAGCCAGCGTGCTCAAGTAGACAAAGTCTAGCTCAATATCATCAACAATATCAATAATGCCCAAATGAGATAGCTCTCCCTCCTTTTATAACGTTGGCCCTCCTCAAAACCCTACGTGGTCCCTCTCTCTCCCACGTGCTCCTCATGGGCCTGCGCAGAAGCTTCTAGAGGCTACGTGAACCTCCTCTCATACGTGGTGTGGACCCCCAAGGCTCCCCCTTAAGTTATAACGTTGCATCTACTAGGGAAACACTTTATTTTATTTAAGTGAGTTAGACCCCTTTTCTCACTTTTATTTATTAATAAACTATAGTCGGCAAAACTTTACAAAAATCAAATATTCCAATTAGCGGTGCTAATTAGGAATATTACACTGGACTGTGACCAATCTTATTCTCAACATATTCTGTTAAAGGTGACACATAAGCTTGGTGTTTCTCAACATCCTTTGTAGCCATAGTTAACTCTTCCTTAATGGGAAAAGTGACCTCCATGTGATGAGGTGGAAATTGCTTCAGCAAACTGGGAGGCCTATGATCTGTTGACAAATCTGACCTGGGTTGGAAATCTTGCATGTGTGATCGTTCCATGATAAAGTCCTACATTATGCAAGATAAAAAGTACATCAGCATAAAGGAACAGCGGAACCTGAGCTTGCCAAGCAAGCGGAGCAAACCCAGAAAGATCTCCGACCCAACTGATGAATGACGCTGGCAATGATGTAGACGGATCGGCAAGAACACTGCTGCAAATCGGCAACGGCAAAACTGTCACTGAACCCACTGAAGCACAAGTTGAAGATCTAAATGATTCGCACACCAATCTTTGAAGCACTGCGAAACTTCTGAGTGAAGTCTCCTCAAGAGAGTTGGGTTTTCGTCCAACACTCACAAATCACCTGAGGGTTTCCGTCCTGGGGCTACGGCTGAAGTAGAGAACCACGTCTCACACCTCTCATATAATAAAATAACATGATCCAACGATATCTCCCAATGGCTTCCTCCCTTTCTTTTATAGATCTCTTGGAGCCTTCTAGAGCATTATTTTATTATTATTTTATTCATGGAGCACTTTTCCCTTTTATTAAAATTTTCCTTTTTAATGCATAAAAGGGTAAATCGGCTACCACGCCTCCTCCGGTCACTGAAATCTGTGTCTAACTGTCCCACCATGTAGGTATCCTTGTCTCAGTTCCAATGAGCTATTACACTAAGGTGTTCTAACATGTATTCCTCCCGGAATGCCACCTTGAGTGAAATCCGCTGAGTTAAGCCCAGAAATAACTCAAATTTCCGAAAGTTATCGAAATGCACCAGAACGAAAGCCAAACTGTTTGGATGATGGAGTATATCAAGCGAATGCCTCCGGAAACCATGAAAACTCCTAAAAACTCCTCCACAGAGCTCCTGAGCCCATTGGTAGCACCAATCTGTACATGTCACCTGTCTGCTCCTAACTCTGGAAGTCCAACCTGACCCAGTAGTAGGTGACACCAAAAAAGGGAATATTACAGACCTTCCGCCCCAAGATTGCTTGCCCTCAAGCAATCGAAATATGTGGACCACTCTGTTGGCTCGTCGCAACTGAGACCCAATGCCCGGATCCCATACAAACCTTTGGGTGCTGCTATGCACCTGTGTCAAACCACTCGGAATAGACCCCTCAATGCCGGGATCCCAAACTGATCTCTCACTGTCCCAGCCAACAAACAATCCTCCTGGATCCCAGCGCCACCATGGCCAATCATCGCCCAAGTCCCACGGCTCGGGCTGCGCACTGCCTCTGGCTATAGCTGATGCCCCATGAAGTGAAGCTCGCCAACAAGCATCAATGCTCCCTGGCTCCTGTTGTGCTATACCTCTAACTGTATAAGCTGCTCCATCAACTGCGTACCAACTCATCACCTCTCTCCAATCCAAGTCCTGACTCAATCCCATGCTGATCTTGCTCTCCTGAAATCGGGATGGAGTGTTGAAGAAACGACGACCTATGCCCTCCTGCCAACTAGAATCTGTAACATCTACTATGTCTAAGGGCCCCTGCTCCGCTGTGCTCCCTACGAAGAATACCGTACCATCAAGAGGGTACCAACTCATGATCTCCCGCCAATCCATCCTCGAAGAAGAATCTGATGTAGCAACAACTGTATACGGAACACGCCTGGAGTGTTGTCGCCAGCTTGTAATCAACTCACACTGCTCTGCCCTGTCTGCCAACGAAAGTTGCTCGTAGAATAAAGCCCCTCTCTCTATAATGGGCCAAAGTGGGCAAGATATGCTGCAAGCCCCATCAATGTACTCTTAGAGAGTGCTACTCACTGAAAACATTGCAGCTCTGCTGACGATGTGTACATCTATCTGTGCCTCATCCCTGTGTCGACCCACAGATGGATGCTCCACCATATCCAACAACTCCTCCCACTCCTGATCAGGAATGTCATGCTCTCACTGTCTACTGGCCCCCTGGAGAACAATCCCATCAACCTCCAACCCCTCCAGAGGATATGGATCTGCAACTGCTGTCACCGTACTTGATGTCAGTGCATTTGACTGCTCCACTCCAATGGGTGACCCCAATGTTAGCCGCATATCCCTCATCGGCTCAATGTGGGCGCCCATTTGGCTCTCCCCCAAAGGAATATCATGACTGATGTGAATAGTGTCCTCCTCTGTTGACTCAGGCTCCATCAGGTGCTGCTCTAGCTGAATCGTCACAAGTGACTCTTCACCCAGAGTATCTCCCGTAGAGTCCCGTGACTGCTCATCCTGCATACTGGAACACAACTCCGGTCTACTGTCATCATCTCTGTGTAACTGCTCTCGCTCCCCAGAAGCGTCCTCAACTGATCCTATGGACTCATCTGAAGAAGAGTCCTCACTCTGGCATACAGAAGGAATTCCCTCCTGTCCTGACTCTGCCACATTAGCTGATTACTCAAGCATGAGTGATCAGGTCCCCAAGGTTCTTTGAAAATGAAGCAAAGTCCCTTCCTCCTTAGCCCATTTGCTGCCTGACCCACCAAACTGGAGCAGCTCCTCCCTGGTCAACTGTCTCCTGAAAAGCGCAATGTTTTGCTCAACCAGCCCTTGGGCTAGCTCATAAGAAGCAAGTGAGACCAACTTCTCTCTCCTCCAAATGCTCAACAACCGGGTCTGCAACTCTCGGCCAATGATCTCATGGTCTCTCATACATGATGACAAGATGGACTGTATGTGTGCTATGACAGTATCAGAATGATGTCTCCTAATGCTGAAGAAGCATTGGAACATCTGCAAAATCAAGTCATCACACTCAAGGTCAAACATGATGACATAAGTCTTGAATGTGGCCATACCCCATAAAATCTCAAGCTTCTTCCCGAAGGTAGAGCTTGCGCTGTTGTCCAAATCCTGAAAATTCTCTACAATCAATCTTATAATCCTCCTCATAACATCATTATTGTATGGAGCTATAGGTGCGGTTAACTTCATGATGTTACAAAGACAAGCTGCAACTGGAAGTGTGACCCCTTCACAAGGTTCCTCCAAGAATTTGGGTTGTATAAGAGCAAGCATAGCTGGTTTTAGAGCCCAAATCAGTTTCTTTCCTTCTTCTTGGCTTATTTTGGACAGAAGTTCATTAAGTTCATCAAGTTTGGACAGAATTCTCCATGTCATCTTCATGTGTTTCAAATCTGTCCCAAGTGCAAGGATTTTGTGACCATTCCCCAATTCTTCCTGCAAATCTTTTGGCTGTCCTTTTTGAAGGATGGCATAAATTCCTCTTGAAAAAGGTCTGCTGTTTGGCTTTGTTTTCTGGTCTTCTGATGCATGGTGGTTTAAGGAACCGGCTTCTATTTTTATTTTCATCAATCTGTTTAGAAATCCCTCCATGGTTCAACCAATGAAAAGATCATTGTTTTTCTGAGTTTGTTGTCTTTCCTAACAAACAGTTCATATACATACAACTATAGGTGACACATATATGCTGGTGTCAAATATAAGATTTCAACTACAATCAATAGTGCAAATTTCCCTCTTAGCCATGCACTCTCCACAGAATCACTACAAGTTTGCTCAAAATCACTAGGAGAATGGCCATTGGTTTTTCTGAGTTTAATGGATTCTGGTTTAGGTTTTGACAAGGTTGCTCCAAAGTATTGTAGATGATTTGTTCTCAAATGGATATGCATAACAACCCATATACATCAATCAAAACATTTAGACTCTCAAACTGATAATTCATAGAAATGCAGGTAATCCTGGTATAATGCCAATATAATAGGGACAAACATGAGCAAGTCTCTCTCTTTATAAAAAACAAATAATGACTTGTGAGAATAGAGGACCCTGGAATGGTCCTTTAGATGCCCGTTTGCATAAGGAAACAACGCCTCCTTACGACAACGTGTCTTCCTCTGATGATATTGACTGGTTATGTAGTTTGTGGAGACCCCATCAACTTAGAGAATGCATGCCCCTAAATAAACTCAGCTTCGGTCTCAGCACGACTTAGGAATTCCGACTTGGGTTCAAATCAGAGATTCTTCGGCTCACCTGTTCAACGCACACAACAATAACCCACTACCTCTGTTCTGTCAAAAAAATCAATTTATCCACACTCAGAAAAGATCCACTGCAAGTAAATAAGCTCAGACACAGATTAATAATGATTTTGGCCTCTTAAATGTGGCAACACGAACTCCAGAATATGCGTTGCTATGGATAAGACCCACAACCTGCAGAAGAAGAAACCTTGACCAAGAGGTATCTCAACCCAACCGATAATCTGGAATCGATCTATCAGTATTAAATATTGAATGCCAAAGACGTCTCCTCGGAATAACAACCTCTTCGTGCAAAGACTTAATCATACATCCTGCAACCTTGAATTTGGGAAACAGCATGTTCAATTGCCCACCAAAAACTTCGAACCCGCTATTAATAGGTGACGGCTCGATACATTTAACTAGTGTCGATGCCGTGCTGAGGAAAGTCGACTCTGGTCAGTGAAAATTTCGGGCAAAATTTGGAATAGGGCTTCAACGCCTGCTTATGGTGTGGTGCAATTGCCCTGAAATAAATACGTCGAACCCCGACTCGACCAATTTGATCATACAACGGCGGAGATGCTATATGTTCTCGGCTCAGATCGTGCTGTAGCTAGTCACCCATACAATTGCCTCATCTAAATAATGGCTAATGCTACGGGTCTCACATGCAGACATGG
The DNA here is from genome assembly GCA_034641835.2 of Pinus albicaulis. Lineage (NCBI taxonomy): Eukaryota > Viridiplantae > Streptophyta > Pinopsida > Pinales > Pinaceae > Pinus > Pinus albicaulis. Next base: position 920,158,972 of record CM076584.1, on the reverse strand, counting down.
ACCTCGTCAATTTGGAGAGATTTCACTTCCAAAATTCCATGCGACTAGTTATGACAATGTGATCCCTTACAAAATTCTCGCTGTGACCGTCGGCTCTGCCCTGCTCAAACTTGCCTTTGGCTTTCTGTCGCTGATACGGTAGTTGTGAATAATTTCCACAACCTCTTGTTAACCAATGACTGCTCTTGTTCAACATCGATTTTTAAAGAAATTGCAACCTTGGGATCAATAAAACTTGACCGCGGGTTCTTATGGAATATAAGAATTCGTCTTCTATAATAATTTATTAATTCCTCCAGGATCACTAATCTTTGATAAAGCGATATTCCGCGGATTCAACCACTGCCTTTGCCGTCCCTAACCCTCCAATGGTGATCACGCTCAGTTCGCCAGAGGCAACTCGGTCTCTGTACATTTCCACGCTACGATGAAGCGGAAATTATGCTGGGGCCCGATTTTTTTTTTTTTTTTCAATATATGCGGCTCCCATTCTAAATGCTTTACACTATGCTAATGCTATACCATCCTAATTTGGCTCACGCTCCCTTCGTGCAATAGTGCCTTTGGCCAACATAAATACGCAGGTTCGATCTTTAATGATCTTCTGGAAAATAGGGATTAAACCCAGTTTACCTGAAATGCAATATTATTCTGATACATTCTCTTTCTGCACCTTTGAAGGTAATCCACATATTTGCGTTTAGCAATAAACCCTCAGGCTGGCAGGAACACCAGCTCTGATACCACTGTAATATCCCAAATGGGATATTTTAACTAAAATTGCAGAAATAAACTTAAGCAACAAAATAAATAGAAATGTACACACAACCACCAATAGAACACAATAGATGCCGATAAAATCACTGAGCCATTTTATTAATCCATGATAAAAAGTACATCAGCATAAAGGAATAGTGGAACCTGAGCTTGCCAAGCAAGCGGAGCAAACCCAGAAAGAGCTCCGGCCCAACTGATGAATGACGCTGGCAATGATGTAGACGGCTCTGCAAGAAGACTGCTGCAAATCGGCTACGACAAAACTGTCACTGAACCCACTGAAGCACAAGTTGAAGATCTAAATGATCCTCACACCAATCTCTGAAGCACTGCGAAACTTTTGAGTGAAGTCTCCTCAAGAGAGTTGGGTTTTCGTCCAACACTAACAAATCACCCGAGGGTTTCCGTCCTGGGGTTACGGCTGAAGTAGAGAACCACGTCTCACACCTCTCATATAATAAAATAACATGATCCAACGATATCTCCCAATGGCTTCCTCCATTTCTTTTATAGATCTCTTGGAGCCTTCTAGAGCATTATTTTATTATTATTTTATTCATGTAACACTTTTCCCTTTTATTAAAATATTCCTTTTTAATGCAGAAAAGGGTAAATCGTCTACCACACCTCCTCCGGTCACTGAAATCCGTGTCTACCTATCCCACCATGTAGGTATCCTCGTCCCGGTTCCAATGAGCTATTAAACTAAGGTGTTCCAACATGTATTCCTCCCAGAATGCCACCTTGAGTGAAATCAGCTGAGTTAAGCCCAGAAATAACTCAAATTTCCGAAAGTTATCAGAATGCACCAGAACGAAAGCCAAACCGCTCGGATGATGGAGTATATCAAGCGAATGCCTCCGGAAACCATGAAAACTCCTCAAAACTCCTCCAAAGAGCTCCTGAGCCCACTGGTAGCACCAATCTGTACATGTGACCTGTCTGCTCCTAACTCTGGAAGTCCAACCTGACCCGGTAGTAGGTGACACCAAAAAAGGGAATATTACAATGTACCTGTATGAATACTTCCCTAGGTAAGAGGGAGTGTTGAAAAGTGTAACTAGGATCGATCTTCATATTGACTATGCAATTATGTATTTATGTTAAGAATAAGACAAAGATAATAAAATGTATTTTGTTATGCTTGCTTCATGGGTTTCATGAGCAAGATTTTTATTATAGGTCAATAGATTTCTTCCTGATGTCTATTAGGGTTTGTCTTCTGGTTATAAAGGTAAATTAAGAGTCATGTATATTAAGAGTCTAGTCATCAAAATATGCCTTCAAGACCTTGTCATGGCTCTAGACAACCCTCATGTCTACCTCATCAACGCTGGAAGATGTGGCCTCCAAGTCGGCTCAATAAACAGTGGTGAATTCGGCCTACAAGACAGCTTGTAGGGTCGGCCTAAATCTGGGACAGTGCACTATATATATTGATTGATCTGCGGTTCATTTGTGGTCAAGCAATTCAGACAACTATGAAGAAGGAAGTGCAGATTAGTGTGAAGAAGCTGCAGTCAAGTCTGCAGAAAAGGTGTGGTCAAACCTTAGGTGAGTACGTGATATTCACCTGCAATAAAAGCGGAATAAATGTTTGTGATCTATGCGTAGCAAGGACTGTAACTAGTCCAAAGTGTGGAAGCAGTCGCATGACTTTCTGTGAATTAATGCGAAGTTACAAAGATTAAGGTTGATACTTAGTCTATGGTTATGCTTTGATGTAGAGTCTAAAGAGTAAGTAAACTTTGTATTGCTGTACGAAAAAGGGAGGAAGGTAAATCTGTGATTTACCTTCCTAATCACAGTTTATAAAAGAAAGTAACATATCTCCAGATTCAAGGATATTTGAAGTGAAAGATAAGATCTCGAATGATCTTGTCTCTAATAACTAAATGTGTTTGAAGATAAACTTAGAGACCGAGTTCTCTAGTGTTGGTGCAAGACAGTGTAGGTTGTTGCAGAAAGAAGGATCAACGTTGGAGGTCGACAAAGAAGCAGTGACAAGGTCTTGGAGGCATACATAGGTCAAAGGTCTGAGTCTTGGTCATGGTACTTGTCATCTAAAAGTCTATAAGAAGAATTTCTCGTGGGTTTTCCTCTCTAAGAAGGAAAGGTTTTGCCCTGGCTCGAAGAGCCTAAATTTGTCTCTTGTATTTTGGTAATTGACTTGATGAAATACTAAATAAGCTAAGAATAGAAGACATAAGTAAATCAAGTAAGCTCCCAAGTAATTATCAAGAAGAGAATTTGAATTAATCATTGCCATCCAAATTCTCAACAGAAGGAGGACAAGAAACAGGAACACAGGGAGAAGAAACAAGCCTCCTAAACCAAATCGGGGGCCACAAAGTGATCCAATTGAAGAACAATTTCATACTGAAAGGACTTGACCCATTGGAGTAAATATTTGATCACAATGATGTGTCCACCAAGCCGACTTTTCAACTGGTGACAGAGAATGTGGAAGAACACAACTTAGGCGTTGAAGAGAACCCTCAAAAGGTAAAGCTTGCCAAATCTTTGGAGCCCACCAGCAAAAAGGGTTAAGCAATTTAAAGAAGTATTTGCATGGACTTATTAGGATTTTAGAACATATGATACTTATATTATACAACATAGAATTCCGTTGGAGGGATCTAAACCTTTTGTGCAGAAACTAAGGAGGTTCAATCAAACTCCTCTGCCCACGATTGAGAAGGAAATCAAGAAGTTGTTGGATGGGAAAATCATCATGCCCCTTGTTACCCACCACCCGTTAGTAGTATCCATAGGAGAAAAATTTTCTCTTAGATGGTCCTTAGGAGGAACCCAACAACCCCATGCAGCCACCAGATAACTCGATGTGCCATTATCCCCGTAACCTGAGCTAGCCATATGCTCCCTCGCCCATCTGTTATGATCATATGTTTTAACTTTGAAGGTGGGTCATCCAACCCCGAAGGTATGGATTTTCATTGTGAAGTTGGGTATTTTTGTTTACTTATCATGGACACTTTTTGGCATGGATTAGGCGAGGGATTTCACGGAAATAGTGGACTTGGTTTGTACTCATGTGTCCTCTGTCCAATGTGATGGTTAACGATTTCTGGGTTATGGAGAACTCCTGTGTTTTAGTCTCTCCACAAAATTTCGAGGCTAGAACACCTCTGATTCTACAAAAACTAACACTCCCTCTTAGTGAAAAAGGTGTTCTAGTGCTACACTGCTGCTAAAAAACCCTGTCTCTGTATCACCTTTTGTCATGCTGCTGATGTCTGACCACTGTGATTGCCTGCCACTGCCCACCAATCACTGTGCAACTCTGATGCTGCATTTGTGCTGCTACTGACACTGCTATACTACTTCCAACTATGCATCTGCACTGCAACTACCTCTCATTTGTTGCTGCTGCAACTGCAACAGCTACAACTTAGAAGCATCCAAAATAAATTGTACCTTCTACTAAAACGGGTTCTCCACCACACCCATCTGTTCTCTGAAATAGACGAACTTAGCTCTTCCTAGAGCTTTCATGAGTATATATGCAACCTTCTCATCTGTGGGAACATACTGTCGCTGGACTAATCCACACTACACACAATCTCTGATGAAATGACACCAAATATCCATGTGTTTTGACCTATCTTGCAACATTGGATTCTCAGAGAGCTTGACACAACTCTAATTATTGCAGTAAACATTGGTCGCCTCCATCTTATGCCTAAACAAGCTTACTAGTAGCTTTTGAAGCGATATAGTTTCGCATGTAGTTGTGATTGCTGTCATATACTTTGCTTCTGCAAAGCTCAATGCTATTGACTTTTGGTTTTTGTTGCACCAAGAAGCCATTCCTGATCCAATGTTGAAGCAGTACCCAGAGGTACTTTTCCTGTCCACTGAGCTGCCTGCCCAATCTGCATCTGTGAATCCACATAGCTTGACATCATCTCCTTAGGTATATTTCAACCAATACTTGATTGTGCCACGCACATACCTCAGAATGTGCCCCACTGTTGTCCAATGTACCCTCTTCGGTTCTAACATAAACTCGCTAAGGGTATTGACTGTGAAGCAAATATCTGGCCTAATCTTGACCAAATACATGAGAGAACCAATAAGCTATCTATACAACGTGGGGTCAACATCTTTGTCATTAGATGCATCTATCTTCTTCCAGTTGGTGATCATTGGCGTAGACATGGGTCTACAATCCTGCATTCTCAATCTCTTCAGAATATATTTAGCATATCCTCCTTGCCCAAGCAAGATCTCCCCGTCCTTCTGCCACACTTCCAATCCTAGAAAATAGTGCGTCAACCCCAAATCCTTCATATCAAACTTTGTTGCCAGGTTCCTCTTGCAGTCCTCTATGAGCCCTAATGACCCTGTCAGGAAGAGATCATCCACACACAATACTAATATGAGTGGCTCACCCTCTACCATAAAATAGTAAAGGTTGGGATCTGCGTCACTCTTGACGAATCCCATCTACTAGAAGTAACTGTCAATCTGACCAGACCATGACCTGGGAGCTTGTTTGAGCCCGGATAGAGCTTTCTTCAATTTGCACACATGAGTGCGTCTCTCATGGGTCTCGAAGCCCTTTGGCTATTCTATGCACACTTCTTCCTCTATCACCCCATTCAAGAACATTGTCTTGACATCCATATGGTGAATCTTCCACCCCATCTGAACCGCTAGGGATATAACTGACATGATAGAAGTGTATCTGGCAACTAGGGTGAAGGTCTCCTCATAATCTACCCCTTCTTTTTGTGCATACCAGTTTTCCACGAACCTAGCCTTGTACTTCTCCATGCTGTCCTCTGTAGCGTACTTGATCTTGTAGATCCAACAAGAACCTACAACCTAAGTTGCACCAAAACAGATATGGGAACAAATAAATAAATGGGGTTTGAAACGGATGTGGTATTCAATGTCCATTGTTCAAAAGTTTGAAACATCATCATAAATTACATTTACATATCATCAAATATTTTTTCATCCATGTAATGAGGATCCACATCATCATTTGGATCCTCTCTATGAGTAGGAGCATTGCTTCCATGTCCACTTGAATATGCAATTATTGGTGCCTCCTCATCAAACAAAATCATATGAGACATGGAATTCAACGTCATATACAAGTCAGGAAACTCTGGAAATGGATCCAAATCCCTTAAAAATTCCCAAAAACGTTTCAAAAATAGGATACTGGGTTTCCAAAAAAAAGAAACGTTTCAGAATTAGGATCCTGCGTTTCTCAAAAATTGAAACATTTCCAAATCATTTCCGTGCCGTATCGTACCCGTTTCCGTTTCCGAAACACCGAACGATGTTCTGAGGTTTGGGAGGGATGTTTCTGGTAACTTAGCCTACAATTGACTTATCCTCAGGTCTCGGTACTACGTCCCAAACATCATTCGTCATGATAGAGCTGTACTCGTCTACCATGACATCTACCCACACCTGATGTTGTGCGGCTTCCTGAAAGCTGGAAGGTTCTGTAACCTGAGCCATCGATGCTTGGTACCTGTTAGGTTATTTGCGCTATCTCTTGTTCGTCCTAGGAGTTCCAATAAACTCCTCTGCATATCTCAATGTATGATGTACCTCTCTGCTGGATCGACCACTAGTGGTGGGAGGTTCAACCAACTCCCCCTCATCCTGCCTCTGCTGCTTCATCTGCTGTGAACCCACTGGATCTTTTGCACCTAAGGAAATGCTGGTACTAGTTATTGTACTAGATCCCTATGGTTGTCCTACTGGCGGTCCCACTGACTGTCCTTGTTGCTGGACCAATGGAGCTTCTATTGGTTGATTCTGATCTCCTGAAGGAATCTCAAAAGATCTCTTGAAAGCTCGATCCTCCATGAACTTTACGTCTCACCTCACCACAATCTTCCTATTGGTAGGAATGTAGATCCTGTATGCCTTTGAGGTTTCTCTATACCCAACAAGAAACCCCTTCTTTGCAGTCTGATCCAATTTGGTGTGTTTCTCATCTGGCACATGACAATAAGCAATGCTTATGAAGATCCTGAAGTGACTAACTTTTGGCTTCCTCTCGGTGAAGACTTCTTCTGGCGATTTCTTCCCCAATGCCTTATGAGGAGTTTTGTTCTGAATATACACTGTTGTGTTGCATGCCTCTTCACAAAGAAACCTTGGCAAATCCTGGTCATATAACATTGCTTTTGCAACCCCAACTATAGTTCTGTTCTTTCGCTTCGCTACCCCATTTTGTTGTGGATTATATGGAGTTGTCCACTCTCTTCTGATGCCTTCCTTCGCACAAAAATCTATTAAGTCTTTATCAATATACTCTCCACCATTATCTGAGCGAAGCACCTTAATCTTCTTCCCTGTCGCATTCTCCACAAGAGCCTTAAACTCCCTGAAACGATCGAAGACCTCATCCTTGGTCTTTAGGAAGTATTTCCAGGTTTTCCTGGAATGGTCATCAATATAGGTGACTAAATATTTGGCCACACTAAGAGCTCTAGTGGATAAGTCCTAATACGCTATTCGCCCTATTGTCACTTCTTGGCAATACTTCCTTAGCATATTTCCCAAGCACGCATCCTCTGCATACATAATCGTGTTTTGTGCCAATTTATGGAACCCTTGTTACTATTTCCTTGAGCATCTTGAATGCTCCATGATGTAAGTGTCCCATTCTCCTATGCCATAGCTTATTCGGTTCCATCCCACTGCTACTATCACTGCCTATCAGTGCCATTGGAGAATTGAGTTGTAACCTGTATAGTCTGTTACTTTGAACTCCAATTTGTCTCACCTTCTTCCAACTTGGGTGTTTGACAAACACTCTCTTCCCCACGAAGTGGACATCATATCCCTCATCCTGTAGTTGGGATATTGAAATTAAGTTCATACCTAATCTTGACACATGCAGTACATTTGTAGCGCTGGTACTTGCTCCCGACTCCCTCTGAAAATCGATGGTACCTCTCCCTACTGGAGTACACTTTGTTTTGTTTCCCATCGTAATATGGAAACCCATATGTTGCTCATTGTAGCTAGAGAAATATTCTCTAACCCTGTCATGTGAGCTGACATGCCCCTGTCTATATATTTAACACCTTGTGAAGTTTATCCTAATAAGCAAGCAAATTTGTCCTCCAATCTGGAAGACAACCTTGAAGTCCCCTGAATATCAATTCAATCAATGGTCATACTGAAGAATCTTGGATATACTCTAGAGTGCTAGTTTCTCTTCCTTCCGACACTGAATCTTCGCTAGCAACTTGCTGCAAACCCTCTGCTCCCATACAAGAAATATGTTCTGTGAAAATATTAAACAGTTGTTCCCTCTATTTGTTGGAATTGCTTACTTGGATAGTTCAAATTTTTTCGCCACCTGTAAATGAAAAAATCAGACCCTTGCTTAGCAATTCGTACTGCTTGGCTAGGCATTGCGCAACCCCTGGAAATTTCGTCCAACTCCTCCCTCGGAACTACGGAATTTTCTCCCTTTGACTCGGAACGTTTTGTCTGTCACTGATACCATGTGAAAATTCCTTGAAATGTAGCAAATGGAAATATTTCTCCTAACTGAGAATTAATTATATAGAGTATTTTGTTTATGACAAAATAACGAAATATTCTCACTGCAATTTCTTCACCAAAAAAAATATTGCAGAAAATAAAAATTGGAACTAAGAAATATGCTAGCACACACACACAAAACTGACATCGTTATTTTGGAAAAAAGTCCCCGGAAAAACCCAACTTGGGAAAACTGGTGCAACAGTATGAAGGTTTATTTTAATATGCAGCAACAAAATTTCTGAGTACAATGAAAATGTCGCCAAATTGGCGAATTTGTCCAAGAGAAATACTAGAAAAATTATCAGAGAGATGATTACCCTCACTCCAAGCAATCCCGCAACAAACTGAGCCTTAGAACTGGCTTTGGAACACTTCTGCGTCAACCTTCTGCACTGCCTCTGTGAAGATCCCACACGTGCTGCCCAGAAACTGGCTTTGATATGACGTCTATCCTGTTACTACCACTGGAAGTGTTCTTCTGGCCTCCTAGAAAATTTCCCGACCATTGGAAGCTGAATCGACCCCTGCTTTGGCTAAATCGAACTGCCTTTCTTGAGGCTCTGTGCAGTCCTTGCGCAACCTCTTGGAGCTGAAATTCGACCTCCTGTTCTGACTCTTCCGGATCTAGAATTCTCCTTCGGAAATCTGCTACTCTGCCCCTCTGACACCTGCTACTCACTGACTTGATCTCCACTGTTGAATCACCTGCCACTGAGAAATCGAACTGTCTGGGTAATTGAGTATATGCTATTGTGTGTTCTCCATCAACCCATCGACCTCCTCTTATAATCTCCAATTGGGAATGTTGGTGTACATGCACATAGTTAGCCTTAATTAGCTTAAGATCAGCTCTAGTTATTGCATGTGATGTGCACTTGGCTTTAGTTAGTTAGCTTGAGTGCTTACATGTGGTTTGCACTTGGCTTTAGTTAGTTAACTCTAATGCTTGCATGTGGTGCATGTGCACATTAACAGAACACAAAGCACACTTAGCTTTAATTATCCATAGTTATTGCATGTACAACTAACCTTAACTTAGTTTCTTTATGTATTGATTCTCAAACTAATATTGATGAATCAAATTCATTCTCAATTTCAATTCTCGCAAGTTAGTGTAATTATTCTTCAACTAGATCCATATTTGTGCTCTAATAATTTTGCATGGTATCAGAGCTATAGGGGTTTGGAGAAGGTGCATGAACAATATTTTGTAGGTTTGAAGAGCAAAGAATTGGAAATTGTTCGAAGATTTGATTTGCAGATCAAAATATTGGAGAACAGCTGCAATTGTTGCTAGAGCTACAAGTTGAAAGAATGGAGTTCTCATCTCTAGCTATTCTTACTCTGTATAACTACTTCCAATGGAAGCCAAAGATTTTGCTTCACCTCAGAGGCAAAGACTTGTATTGGATTGTTATGAATACAGAAGCTGAACCCAATTCCACCAATGAAAAATCCAAATATTTCAACAGGATGGACAAGGATTTTGGTCTTCTATTGTTGTCCATATCTTCAGCATTGCGTTTCCATCTAGACACATGCAACACTCCGAATGACGTTTGGAAAACCTTGGAAAATTTATTTGGAAAGAAGGATGAGATGCAGTCTCATATTCTCGAAAATGAGATAAATTCCTTAGATCCAAATAGCTTTGAGAACATTCAAGATTTCTTTACAAAATTTAAATCATTGCTTCTACAATTACATGATTGTGGGATCGATAAATCCAAACGGGAAGGTTAATTGATCCTTTCTATTTTGTCTAATTTAGACCCTGAATATTCCGTTTTCGTTTCTACATTTCATACAGTTAGACTTGTAACCAGAGATAAATGGAAAATGCCCAAATTTGATGCGTTTATTGAGTCTCTCAGTCAAGAGCAGGATAAGCTCATCAAAATGGGTTCATTAAAGTCTCCAAATGCACATGCACTTGCCATGCATGAGAAAGGAAAGTCCAACTCGAAACCAAATCAGAAATCCAAAGGCAAAGGAAAGGCAAGAGATCCTGATCAAAGAAAAGGAGAAAATCCAAAACCTCCAGATGATTCTTCCAGCTCCAAGGGTAAGAAGGGGAAGAAAGGAAACTCCAAGTGTCCTTGTTGCAGTAGAGGTTATCATCCTAAATTCTCTTGCATGCAGAAGACTATTGATTGGATGGCAAAGACTCTTCAGCAAAATAATCTTGGTCATCACATTCTAGAAAGTGCCAAGAAGAAGACGGAGGAAAAACCATAAAAAACAAGGAGTAATGGTCATGCTTTGATTGCTCTTCATTCTACACCACAAGAATGGATCATCGAGTCAGGAGCTACACATCATATGGCTTCGTCAAAGGAATCATTTTATTCTCTACATGCATACTCGAGACCTCCTATTCTCATGGGGACAATTCTGCAGTTGAAACAACTGGACAAGGAAGAGTGCAATTCGAAGATGGAAGTTTTGAGAATGTCTTGCATATTCCAAGGCTTTTTGTGAATATTCTTTCAGTGTATCAGATGACACACACAAGCACCAGAAGGAAAGTGGAATTTACCCCGGATTCCGTGAACATTTATGACATGCAAACCAACTTGAAGATTCCATCTGGCAAGGTAAATGACCAATCTCATCTATATATATTTTCTGATTTTGTTCCTCAATCAAATTCTATTTTGCTACTTACGCATGCAAATGAAGAAAATAGGATTTGGCACGAGAGATTTGGGCACTTGAATTTTAGATATATGCAGCAACTTAGCAAGCAAGGGATGGTTAAAGGATTGCCGACCATTGAATTTTCAAATGGTATTTGTAATGGATGTGCTCTTGGAAAGCATCCACAAGACAAATTCGAGAAGGGGCATGCATGGATAGCCTCTTTACCTTTGGATCTTGTACATAGTCATCTCATGGGTCCATTGTTCATTTTTAATGTACCTTGGACAAGTGGTTTCCCATGGGTTATTCTCTACCTAGGGAAAAGTGTCCAAAATAATTCTTTTCCTAAGTGTGACTTTATAAGTGGTAAAGTCAATGTTAAATTATAAAGTAAAAAGTGAATTTAGACATAAAGTACAATGTGGGTACTTTATTTAATGTGTGAGTTAAAAAATAGAAAGTGAGAATTAAATGCAAATTTATTCTCATCCCTTGATCTAAATAAATTTGAGCCATTAGATTTTAGGGTTGCCCAAAAATCATTTAGGGAAACAAAAGGGGGAAAAGAAAAGAGAGACTGCATTCATTCATTCTTCATGAGTAGATTTGAGAAAGGAGGCTGAGGGCTAGAGAAAAGTTCTGAAGGAGAATTTGTTGCAGCAAGCTGAAGGAGTGATTTTTGGGCAAAGTTGGGCACATAAATCAAGGCATAGAAGACAACAAAAGGTATAGGATGAACAACATTTAATGTTGTGAGTTGCACGCTGTTCGAGAGAAGCTTCTGAGAAATATATATATATATATATATATATATATATATATATATATATAATACGTACAGTTTGTACGAAATCCGTAAAGTACAGTCCGTATGCGTACAGTACATATTTTCAGTTTCAAGTGGGCACGAAAATCGAGGCAAAGTGATCACGGTTTTCAAGGAGTTTTGCGCTGAATAGATAGGTTGTATTTTGCTGTTTTGTTTTTTCTGCAAATGTATTTTTCCTGAACTTGAAAGATAAATAAATTTGAAGAGCTCTCTAACAGGGTTTTCCCAAAGAAGATTGAAGGGGTTTTTCCTGGGTCTAAGTTGACAAAAAATTTGTGTATTTTTGTGTTGCTGGTTTGTTTATGTCCATATTTATTTTCAGCATGTGTGGACAGTCCCATGTGTTTTAATCTGAAAATTTTATTTCCAAAATTCTATATGTTGAATGTATGCTTATGAGAAAGGACATTTAACTAAATAGGAGTGATAAGGTGAAATTAAAACCGGGTTGGGTCATCAAATTTCAACATGGTATTAGAGTTACAGGCTAAAAATTGCATTTTGAACAACAGACAATAGTTTGGGACAACAAATAGTGGTTTGGACAACAAACTCAGTTTGGATAGCAAACTGACGTTTTGGAACAGCAAGGTGAAATTTCACACAGACTGAACTTTTGGGACAATAGGTGTGTTGGAAAGTTCATTTCTCCATTTTCTTGGTTTTGTAAATTTTGGACAACAGTGATGGCCATCTTCTTAAGGATAGAGGACAGACTGGATGGGATATCCAACTATGCTGTTTGGAAGGACAACATTCAGAGAATGTTTGAGGAGGCAGCCGTTTGGGACATAGTGTGGCAAGAGGTTGTACATCCTACTGCTGCAGATGAACTTGCTGAATTCACAAAAAATAATGCAAAGACAAAGGATTTTTATGGATAGTCTGAAGGATCATGTGGTTCCTCAAGTGAGAGGAAACACATATGCATATCAAATGTGGACAACTCTAACCACTCTCTATCAGAGTACCAATGAGAGCTGGAAGATGGTACTCATAGAACAATTGAAGAACATCAAGATGACAAAGGCTGAAAGTGTAGTTCATTATCTTGGTAGGGTCAAACAGGTACGTGAATTTTTGACTGCTATTGGTGAGGCAGTTGCACCCACAAAGTTATTTAGGATAGCTGTAGCGGGACTTCCTAAGTCTTGGGAGGTATTTTGGAGATACTGTTACCTCTAGGGAGAATCTTCCCAATTGGGTCAAATTCTGGAAATTAGAGTTTCTTGGGCAAGAAACTCTCTGAGGTTAGAAATCCCCAAATGTGACTTCAACTACTCTCTTCTGACGCTTTCTGCACCAGCAATCACTGCGTCATAGAAAACGCGTCCCACCAGCTTGTTGATCTAAACTGATTTGCTATGCTGCTCCCTCTGCCTCTGACAAACTGCAAACTCGCAAATCCTACCTCTCTGTCAGCTCACTAAGAGAGAGATTTCCTTGCAGATCCAACCCTCTTGGCTTGGATTGCGTAATCACTGGGGAGATCGATCTGCTGCTTATGCAACTCTTTGATCCCCAGTTTCTTCTTCAACACTGGATCTACTACATCTGCTCTCTTGCTCCTCTTGCACTGCTAAATAAGCTTTGATACCATGTGAAAATTCCTAGATCTGGAATCCTACTGCAACAGTGACGAGAATTCTTCTATTTGTTAATTCCTTGAACAAATTATTTACGGTGTTCTACTGTAAATATCAAAAACTCATACACTACAAACTTCACAAATTAACTGCGGAAAAATATAACTGCGGAAACAAAATCTGAGCAAGCATAAATCATAGACACATGACACCATTGTTTTTTGGACTAATGTCCCCGGAAAAACCCAATGCAGGAAAACCGGTGCAGCAACTGAGGGTTTATTTATTATGCAGTAATTCTGAATACAATCTAGATTGCCTTGTTGCCTATCCTCACAGAGAATCTTATTGAAAAAGAGCTAGTAAGATTACCTCACAAACTGACACTGCAAGCCCAAACTGGCCAAACCCTGAATTGACAAGACCTCCATTGCCTCTGTGCAGTCACTGCACAGTCTCTGCGTCACTCTGTGTGGGGACTACGTCACTGTTGTGTTGGAAATACCGAGAGGGGGTGATTCAGTATTTCTTTTCAATTGTTAATTTTACTAGTTAGATCACTTATATCTAGAACACAAAATGAACAATGATGGAATAGATACTTTTATTAATTTCTTCTTTACAATAAGTAAAGTACAATAATGATATAGGGCTCCAACCCTAGATGAAGACTCCAATCTTCCAAGCTCCAACTTGTATTGTGCCAAGCACCGACTTAGTCTTTCCAAGGCTCCAACCTTGTCAATTTGAGGCACCAACCTCGTCAATTTTGAAGCACCAACCTCTAGGGCTCCAACCCTATATCTACTACAGGCTCCAACCTGGTTTCTTAAGGACTCCTATCCTCTAGGGCTCCAACCCTATCTTCCAAGGCTCCAACCTCTTGGGCTCCAACCCTCAGCTTCACTTTGTCAAAATATGTTTTGTTATTCTTCACGGCTCCCAATGTCTTCTGTAAAGAGCCCTCACAATCTTCAGCAATGCCTTCATTTAGTCTCCACGTCACATCAATGACAACCTTGTCCTATCATGAAGGTGTCTCCACAACTCTTCATGTCACCTAAACAAAGATCTCCAAAGTCACCTCATGATTGCTTCAACGCATCATGGTCTCCAATGGTGTCTCAAGATCAGCTTCTACAAGTGTCTTTAGATGACTTCAATAATGCCTCAAAGGTGTCTTCAATAAACTGCTCAATTTTTGCACCAGGTCTTCCAAACAACTTTCTTCAAGTTACTTCTGCTTCAAGGATCTTCAAGTTGCTCAAAGGAGTCTACAATAATGTTGCTCAAGAGGGCCAAGAGATAGGCTCCAAAGATGTCTTCACAAGGCTTCTTCAAGTCAACTCCAGTATTCATTGTTCAAGCCTTCAATTCCTTGACAAGGCCACAGGTTCTTTACACCTCCAGATTCTTCACTGTTGAAGGCTCACAAGTTCTTCGCTGTTCAACACTTGCTCTCAAACTATACTTGTAATTTGTTTCAGAGATATCAATGGGATTCTTCCAAGTCTGCTCCTTAATACTTCAGCACCTAATTTGAGCTCAAAACTGAGCCTCTCAAGTGACTGTAACAATTCCATGAATATAACACATAAGTATCCACAGGTCCAAAGGATAGGTGACAGTTGTTTGAGCTGCTACAGGTGAACAAACTTCAAGTAATAGTCGACTGTTATAACAAATTGGAGCCTTAAATAAGCTCCTACAGGTGGCAATGTAATCCGAGGTATGGTGTAATTCTTTACAGATTTTTTGAGATATGTGAAGACAGTTCTGTGTGCCAAAAAACCAAACTGTTATAGGTGTCTGTCCATCCTTATTAGACCGAGTTCTAGTTCAAATGTGATTGTCTTGAAATCTGCAATTATTGGACTTGTGATTTGAGCTATAAGTGTTCAATGTTTATCACAGGTCCTCTGCAAATGATCCGAGATCTTAATAGGAGTAATCCGACCCTCAATAAGTGTGTTGTTGTCCAAGCCCAACACTCCACAGATTCAAGTTTCTACACCTTCACACCATGTCTGAGGTTTTTCTGAGATAAGTCTGAGCTCTTCAAAAGGACACCTGTAACAAATTCGAGCTACAAGAGAGTAACTCCAGCTGCCTTGCAGATCTGCACATTAATTTCAAGCTTCTTCAACAATCAAGCCTTCAACGATTTGCAGTTTAAGCTTGTCTCCTATTCTGTTCAGGATCCAACCTGCAATGGAATATAGAACTTTCAATAGAATTTGCCCAAAACACCCAAACAGTGATCTCAAAGTCTCCCTCGGCCTCCTGTCATATTTCTCTGCTTTTCTCTGAATTGATCACCAAAATTTTATGGGCAGAATGAGGAGTACGACCTTATATTTATACTCATTTTTCATTTTGACGAAGGGACACGTCCCTTGGCCATGAGGCATGAGCCTACACAAGTCGGCTTAGGTCGGCTCACTTGATAGAAATTTACCTTAAATTTGAAAAATAAATAACTTTCAAACCGCTTGGAGTTTCGGGTTGAGTAATAGCTCGTTGGAAAGGAAAAATTATGCTCTTCAAGATGGTGTAGGTTTCATTAAGGAATTTTGCCTATAAGGTAGCAAAATATATTTTTTAATGTGACTGATTATTTATGAGTGCAGAAATGGAGGCAGGGAGGAATGCCTTTTAGTGTAGGGCTTCTTCATGGTTTGATTTCTTCGTTGATTGTCTTCATAATCATGTCCTAGCGTTCTTCAACATAGGGTCACCATCATCATGTCCTTGCCTTCTTCAACATAGGGTCATTAGGTCAGCTGTCCTTAAGATAGTGCAGAGATATTGTATCAACCAAATGCAGCTTCATTATATAGTTTTCATCATAAGGACATCAAGCTTCACATCATTGGAGATTTGTCATGTCATCATCAAATTATCGAAGGTAGAACATGTAATCATGTAGTGTTATCATCAAGATCATTGGAGGTAGGACATATCATCATGTGTATGTCTTATAGTCCTTCATCAAGTGCAGTGATATGGTAGTCTTCCATTATGATCATCAAGATACATGATTGACACTTCATTTGTGTCTTGAGATCTTAAACAAGAGTTGTAATCATTTGTAATCTTCAAGAATATTTGCCATCCCGGTCATTGAAATCAACTATTGACATCAATGACAACCTAGATTAACAATCTCCCCCTTTGTCATTGATGGAAATATTCTTTCCCTTTCAACATTCTCTCCCTCTTTGACATCAATGGAAAATGGGGTTCCCGAGTACTCATTGTGACAAGTTGCTTCTTTTCTTCATGAATTGTAGTTCTTCATAGGTACGTTACTCCCCCTGTCATGGTGCTCTTTTTTTCTGGCAATGTGGTCCATGATATGTTTGCATTTATTCATGTGATGAACCAACTTCCCCTACCTGCATAAACTTTTTTAGCTCTTATTTTTGCTCAAGAAAGAAAGATTGCTGCCTGGTGATTAAGCATAAGACATGTTCATAATTTTATGATTTTCTTCAATGGAGTTACTCCCAAGATATGATCAATCAAGATTGTCCATGTGTGACTCATCAAGGATTTCTTCATAGATAGCATCTATAAGAATGGTTAAGAATCACAAGCTCCCCCTAACAATATGCGTGATCTCCTTTTTGGCAGAGTCTCATCATCGAAACTTGGAATATCATATCTGCCAAGGATGTCATCACCAAATCAACAACATGTGTTGTTGGCTTGAGTGTCGAGACTTTCGGATCCAATTTTCTTCCTTCTCCATACTTGTGTAATTTTCTTCTCTGGCTTGGTTGTCATGGTTTTAGGGACCCAAGTCAAGTTATACTCACTTGCCATATGTCCAATGTTATGACAATGGAAGCACTCCATCTTGTTCATGAATATGAAATCATGACTTCTTCTTGCAAAATTGCTTCTAGGAGATTGACGAGGCCCATTATATTTGTCTTTGTGATATGCCCTACAATCTTTTGCCATGTGCCCAAAATTTGTACAAGAATAACAATAACCAAAAAATGTACTTTTGTACCTGGAGGATAGAGATTGCCTTGATGTACTTCTAAAATAATTCTGTCTTGGGATCCTTTGCTCAAATTTATTGCCTCTAGCATTCTTGACACCATCAACATATCTTCTTGGAGTATGGTTTCTTACAATATCATCTTGACTCTTCTTCTTGCCTTTGCTGGAACTAGGGGCATCAATATTTCTTCCAAGCTTTTCCACATCCTTGTTGTTTGAAGCATTAGGGATTGCATCATTCTTGTTTGAAGATTCACCTGCATAACCAAGACCCGATTTATCAAGAGGAGATCTTTGATGACTCAAGATGTCATCTAGGGTTTGGGAGCTCTTGAGGCTCTTGTTCAGATGAACAACTTCCTTTTTAAGGATATCAATTTCTTCTTTCATTTTCTTGCATTCTTCATCCTTCTTTGATAGATCAATCTCCATTTCTTCCTTCATCTTGGTTGCTTCACATGATTGGGCCTTGAGAAGACTAATGTCTAATTTTAGTTTGAAGATTTCTTCATCCTTTTCTTCTAGTTGGCATATCATGGTGTTTCTCTCCTTTTCTGCTTCATCAACTTGTCCTTCTATGAATGCCAAAGTTTCCATCACCTTCTCGGCTCCTTGTGCTTGTTTCCTTGCTTCTTCTAGTTGAGATTTACGAGAAGAGACTTCTTCCTTGTATTGACCAATCTCTGCTTCAAGATTGTTCAAGCTCTTAAGTCTTTGTTCAAGGTGGCTTGACAAAGTTTCTTCCCTTTTCTTTGCCTTATCCAATTGATTTGTCATAGATATGACTTCTTCATGAAGCTTTCTTTTGTTTTGATGAAATTCCTTGTTAAGTTTGGCGATCTCCTCATCTCTTTCTTGTACTTGAAGCTTAACAAAGTCAACTTCCTTCCTTGTCTTGTCTTGGTTACCATCTTGTGATTTCTTCTTAAGTTCCTCATTTTCCTTTTTCAAATCGTTAATCTCTTCCATGGAAGCCATAAGTTTATTCAGGAGATCTTCTTCAAAGTCTTCTTTGTTCTCTTCATCTTCTAGGTCTTCTTTAGCCTTGTTGTCATCTCTCTTATCTTCAGCTTCATTGATGGATTCTGGACTTCTTTCTTATTTTCCATCATCTTCTTGACTAGAGATCATTGTCAACACTCCTTTTGAGTGAAGATCATGAAGTTTGTTCCATATGACTTTTGTTGACGAACATTTTTCAAAATTGGCCTTCACAGAATTTGGTAACCCATTCAAAATTGTCTTCATTGCTTTTGTATTGTACTCCTTGGATTCTTTGTCCATCGTGTCATTAGTAATCACTGATTTCCAAACTTCAATTCCTTGAGTCTTCAAGAAATTCCTCATTCTTGCCTCCCATATATCAAAATTTCCATTGAACAATGGAGCCTTTGCAAATTGATTGACTTCAATTTCGATGATTGAGGAAGACACATATTTAGAAGGATTGGAGACTTTCTTCCTTGGCTTTGCCATTTGTGTTCTAATGATCAACCTTCAAGCTATTAGGCTTTAAGTGAAGGTACTGGCTCTGATACCAATTGTTGGAAATACTGAGAGGGGGTGAATCAGTATTTCTTTTCAATTATTAATTTTACCAGTTAGATCACTTATATTTAGAACACAAAATGAACAATGATGGAATAGATATTTTTATTAATTTCTTCTTTACAATAAGTAAAGTACAATAATGATATTGGACTCCAACCCTAGATGAAGACTCCAATCTTCCAGGCTCCAACCTGTATTGTGCCAAGCACCGACTTGGTCTTTCCAAGGCTCCAACTTTGTCAATTTGAGGCACCAACCTCGTCAATTTTGAGGCACCAACCTCTAGGGCTCCAACCCTATCTCTAGTACAGACTCCAACCTGGTTTCTTGAGGACTCCTATCCTCTAGGGATCCAACCCTATCTTCCAAGGCACCAACCTTGTCTCTATGAGGCTCCAACCTCTTGGGCTCCAACCCTTAGCTTCACTTCGTCAAAATATGTTTGGTTATTCTTCACAGCTCCCAATGTCTTCTTTAAAGAGCCCTCACAATTTTTAGCAATGCCTTCACTTAGTCTCCACGTCACATCAATGACAACCTTGTCCTATCATGAAGGTGTCTCCACAACTCTTCATGTCACCTAAACAAAGATCTCCAAAGTCACCTCATGATTGCTTCAACGCATCATGGTCTCCAATGGTGTCTCAAGATCAGCTTCTACAAGTTTCTTTAGATGACTTCAATAATGCCTCAAAGGTGTCTTCAATAAATTGCTCAATTTTTGCACCAGGTCTTCCAAACAACTTTCTTCAAGTTACTTCTACTACAAGGATCTTCAAGTTGTTCAAAGGGGTCTACAATAATGTTTCTCAAGAGGGCCAAGAGATAGGCTCCAAAGATGTCTTCACAAGGCTTCTTCAAGTCAACTCAAGTATTCATTGTTCAAGCCTTCAATTCCTTGACAAGGCCACAGGTTCTTTACACCTCTAGATTCTTCACTGTTGAAGGCTCACAAGTTCTTCACTGTTCAGCACTTGCTCTCAAACGATACTTGTAATTTGTTTCAAAGATATCAATGGGCTACTTCCAAGTCTGCTCCTTGATACTTCAACACCTAAGAACTGAGCCTCTCAAGTGACTGTAACAATTCCAAGAATATAATGCATAAGTATCCACAGGTCCAAAGGATAGGTGACAATTGTTTGAGCTGCTACAAGTGAACAGACTTCAAGTAATAGTCGATTGCTATCACAGATTGGAGCCTTAAATAAGCTCCTACAGGTGGCAATGTAATCCGAGGTATGGTGTAATTCTTTACAGATTTGTTGAGATATGTTAAGACAGTTCTGTGTGCCAAAAAACCAAACTGTTATAGGTGACTGTCCCTCCTTATTAGACTGAGTTCTAGTTCAAATGTGATTTTCTTGAAATCCGCAATTATTGGACTTGTGATCTGAGCTATAAGTGTTCAATGTTTAGCACAGGTCCTCTGCAAATGATCCAAGATCTTAACAGGAGTAATCTGACCCTCAATAAGTGTGCTGTTGTCCAAGCCCAACACTCCACAGATTCAAGTTTCTATGCCTTCACACCATGTCTGAGGTTTTTCTGAGATAAGTCTGAGCTCTCCAAAAGGACACCTGTCACAAATTCGAGCTACAAGAGAGTAACTCCAGTTGCCTTGCAGATCTGCAATGGAATATAGAACTTTTAATAGAATTTGCCCAAAACACCCAAACAGTGATCTCAAAGTCTTCCTCGGCCTCCTGTCATATTTCTCTGCTTTTCTCTGAATTGATCACCGAAATTTTATGGGCAGAATGAGAAGTACGACCTTATATTTATACTCATTTTTCATTTTGACGAAGGGACACGTCCCTTGGCCATAAGGCATGAGCCTACACAAGTCGGCTTAGGTCAGCTCACTTGACAGAAATTTACCTTAAACTTGAAAAATCAATAAATTTCAAACCGCTTGGAGTTTCGGGCTGAGTAATAGCTCATTGGAAAGGAAAAGTTATGCTCTTCAAGATGGTGTAGGTTTCATTAAGGAATTTTGCCTATAAGGTAGCAAAATATATTTTTTAATGTGACTAATTATTTATGAGTGCAGAAATGGAGGCAGGGAAGAATGCCTTTGAGTGTAGGGCTTCTTCATGGTTTGATTTCTTCATTGATTGTCTTCATAATCATGTCCTATCCTTCTTCAACATAGGGTCACCATCATCATGTCCTTGCCTTCTTCAACATAGGGTCATTAGGTCAGCTGTCCTTAAGATAGTGTAGAGATATTGCATCAACCAAATGCAGCTTCATTATGTAGTTTTCATCATAAGGACATCAAGCTTCACATCATTGGAGATTTGTGATGTCATCATCAAATTATCGGAGGTAGAACATGTAATCATGTAGTGTTATCATCAAGATCATTGGAGGTAGGACATATCATCATGTGTATGTCTTATAGTCCTTCATCAAGTGCAGTGATATGGTAGTCTTCCATTATGATCATCAAGATACATGATTGATACTTCATTTGTGTCTTGACATCATAAACAAGAGTTGTAATCATTTGTAATCTTCAAGAATATTTTCCATCTCGGTCATTGACATCAACTATTGACATCAATGGCAACTTAGAATAACATGCTGCTGGGTGGCTCTTCTGTTGGCTAGATTTGACCCTCTGGCCTCTCTCGGTCTCACACCCCAACTCTCCGGCACTTGATCTGACTGATCCTCAGCTGAATCATGGACTTCCTCAAGGCTATTGCGCTGCCTCTGTAGGCTCTGCGTAGCTGCTACGTTGCCCCTCTGCATACTTCTCTCTGTCTTGTTTACAGTGTATTACCCGACTCAGGAAAACCTCCAACCGATAATTATCTCTTTCCCTCTCTGCAAAAATCTTCTTGATCAATTTTCTCTCTGAGCACTACTCACTAAAGAATTTCGATGTCTAGATTTTCTCTTCCGATGTATCTTCCAAATGATCCATCAAGTCCTCATAATCTTCTCTTTGAAACTTCAACGACCGAGATTAAATCTTTAATCAACGGCTAAGATTAACTTTTGACTTGATTTTCGTCTTCTCTAGAAGATTCACACTCTGTTTTATTCATACCCTTTAAGTATTTTAATTTCCTAAGTTTAGACTTAGGGTCCCATTAAAAATAATTAATTATGTTAATAAAACACACTCTGAGTGGAATTTTCACAAACGATTTTTGGGTTCTTTGGAATACATGTGCCTAAGCCTCCCTGCAAGTTTTGAGACTTAGATCACATCCAATGCTACCCAAATCAACACGAGATCCTTGTCATGTGTTGACAAGTGGATCCCCCCAAGCAGTGATGAGCCTTGGATGTGTGAGATCCTTGTCATGTGTTGACACGTGGATCCCCCCAAGCATACACGATCCTTGGATGTGCAAGATCCTTGTCATGTGTTGACAAGTGGATCCCCCCAAGCAGAGATGAGATTTGGTTGTGTGAGATCCTTGTCATATGTTGGCAATTGGCATTGCCCCTAAGTGAATATAGGGTGATGGATGAATCTCCCCTATGATGATTCTTCTTCATTAGAGTGAGACATCATTGTTCCAAATTATACACAACAGAGATGAACAAAGATGAGCAAAGAAAGCAAAGATCTTTTTTGCAGAAACAAATTCTTCCCTAGTTGAGAGGGAGTGTTGAAAATTGTCAACTTAGGGATGAATTTCTAAAAATAGAAAGTCTCAAGTGTGACTTTCCAAAAATAGTAAATCCCCTTGCATCAATTGGTAATCAAGCATTGTTGATGGAAAATCTGTTTTGATCATCAATCAATCCTAATAGTTCAATTTCAACTTAATCATCAATATTATCATCATCATCATCATCATCATTATTATTATTATTCTTATTATATTAGTATATTATTATTTAAGAGTTTCAAGTCTCTCAATCATGTCATATGTAACACCCCTCAATTAATGCGTATGTTTCTCTCTCTCTCTCTTAATGGATTCATTCCTCTCTCTCTTTAATGCTCTTATGCACCGCTTACACTCTCTTACACAGTTTAATGACTTGTCATAAAAAGACTCCTCGTACACCTCTTTAATGCATAAGTTACACTTCTCTCCTAAATGCATAAGTTACACCTCTCCTAAATGCATAATTTAGACTCCTCTCCTTCATGGCATAAGTTACAATCCTATTTTTGGCATATGTAACTCCTCCTCAAGGCATGCGTATTGCTCCTCCTTTATGTGAATAATTCATTGCCCCTCCTATATATGTGTGTCTCATATCATCTCACCTCACTTACTTGTGCACTGTGAATTGGAGCTTGAGAGAGAGTTGGAGAGACTTTAAGGAGATTGTGAGAGAGAGAGACTTGGAGAGTAAGAGCAGATCTTGGAGAGCTAAAGTGATCTAGTGTTTGCATTAGCTACTTCTATCAGAGATATTCTTCAGATTTGGGTGAACTTCTCCATTCCAACATTGTACTTTATGTCTCCGCTGAACAATTGATTTCTAATAGAAGAAGAATCTGGCTGGGTTTTCCCCTTGTGGGTTTTGCCTTGGTCATTGACCTAACTTCTCTGTGTCTCATTGAGTTTTTGGTTGTCTTTCATTGTGCATAAATTTTATATGGTTAATGTTCTATCTACAATTACTTAACTTATTTTGCAGCATAAAGAAGTTATGGATTTAAGTGATTGTAACATCATAGAGCATCAAAATTTCAACAAATCAGTGCTTACTTTATATTTAGGTGACAAGAGAAGATCCAATGGTGTGGGCTTGATCCCTCGTTTCTCCCTCCATACGTGACTCGTTTTCATGATATTTTTCCTACCTCCCACCCTTGTGATTCAACATGTGAGTGTTATATTGATGATTGTAATGATTTCTTGATCTATATCATGATTAATCATAGGAGCAAAGGATGTTATGCTGATCTAATCATATGTCGGCTGAATTGGTTATATGACTATACTTAGGTCATGCATTGTATGCTAGCTATGCATAGTAATGTAGTTGCATTGCATATTGTGTGAGCATTCTAATTGCATTCATATCATGTTTCATGTAGATTAGATTGCATTTAGAATATATTTTATTTCCTCTACGGATTTATACTTTCATATAAAACATAGGCAATACCCTACACCTAGTGCACATGCTCCCAAACAAGTTTATTACAATGTACAGGTTACAAGTCTGCGAGCCCAGGGATCAAAGCATATGGACAAGGCACTCCTGAAGGTCAAGGACATTTTCCAAGTCCTTGATGATCATTCTTACTTCTCATCCATAAATTCTTCTCTTGAAATTTCGAGCCTTTTAAGGCTAGGACAACAAACTAGGGCTTAGAGAGAAATCCTTGGGCAGAGGTGTTGTGGAGGCTTGAGAGCCTAAACATCAAGTGGAGGGTCTTGGCTACTTGACCTATAAATTTGGTGGGCATCCACTTAAGTTTCCTCCATAAAATATCCGTCCTAGGTGTTGCCCTAAGAGGGAAACCCTAGCTTTCTATTCCTCAACTTGAGGGTTTTCTTAAAGGTTGTATGAACTGTGTGCTTGTTGAAGTATATCTTAAGGAGCCTTTTATGTCCATTTCCTTGACCTTGGCAATTCCAATACTCAAGCAAATAACAAACCCTAGGTTTTGTGTATTTTCTTCCTTGGTCTCTCATAGAAAGCACATTGCTTCTAAGTGAAGCCTTCTACCTAAAATTTGAGTCTTTCTTAAGAAATTCTGCTCTATCAACTTGTACCTTAACCCTAGAATACCTTTCATAGGTGATCTTATACTACTAGGACTCCTCCCATGGTTGAAAATCCGTAAAAGACAGGGGGCCTTGGCTATGGTGACAGTGGGCCATTGCCCCATTGTTAGCACTTAGTCTAGATTTTTGTCTTGTAGAGTTTCCCTCTCCAAGGCCTATTAGATTTTGTGGTAATAGTATGCATTATTCATATTAGAAATGTGAATAGAATTTCCTTTGGTGAATCTTGATTATAGCTCTCCCAAATGACTTTGATCACTCACAAAGGTAATGGTTAGGGTTTTGTTGCTAGGGAACCAAAATATCCATACTCATTTGCAATATCTAGCTAATCTTAAGCACACATAGGTTCCATCGACCCAAGGACTAGGCACTGCCCTTATCTAGTTGGTGATCATGTCAAATTATATCCATAAGTTCAATTTTTTCTTCTCTCTCTTCTCAAATTTGGCCCTCTTAAGGACAAGTGATCGAATTAGGGCTTAGCGTGAAATTGGCTACAAAAGGGATTCTAGGGTTTGGAAATATTCAACATATAAGGCTGATTGTTGCCTCAAAATCATTCCCTTGTGGTGGCTAATCTCTCCACTTCCCTCCATAATATTTCTTGCCATAGCTGATTTTCCCTAGGAGAATGTGATATTCCCACTTAACATTATTGCTAAGTGAAATATCAATTTTGGCAAATTTTGTCTTAATTCATGTTTTTCACTTAGGGAATGTGGGTTTAGAGGCCCCAAATTTACTTTTGACTTTAAGCAAGCTCGAACATTAGAGTTGGATGGAAATATTGCGGCTGGAGCGTGGGGGTCAAAGGAAGTACGCTCTCATTGGGGCGAAGTTGGTGGGGGAAACTTGAGTTGGGCCCACATGGGCATTTTGGAGGCTATTTGACAAAAAGAGCAAGAGGCACTCATTTGGCTCATTCTTGATCAGTTGATAATTTGTCTTTGACAAGCATGCTTGAGCTGAAGCCAAGTCTGCAAGTGTTGTTTAGCACATAAGTGTTTCCGAGCGGAAATATCAACCCTTGCTTCGGTGGACTTTGAGTGCCATCCCAAGGAGGGAGTCTCATCCATTTTCAGTTGATCCGGGAGCAACACTTCGTAGATTAGGGTCAGCTTCACCAAGAACTGTGTAGGAATTGCACAGTAGAGGTTGGAGCCACACATGGGGGTTGAGGAGCGAAGATCATTTGGGGTTGAAACTTGTGGGGAAGGTCGGAAGGGAGTTCCTTGGGTGATTGGAGGCAATTTTGGGGAATTTTCCATAAATTTTGGTGAAGTAGGAAACACAGTATCTATTCCAGGTTACATTTTCTGCATGTGGAGGACGACCAAGCATTAGGGGTGAATTTTGGAGTGTCAAAACTAGAGAACACTTTCGGGTTTTTTCTAGGTTTTGACAAGGAACTCAGAAACAATTTTGGCAGAATTTTCTGGGCAGATTTGAGGGCTCCAACAGGGATCCCAACTCAGCCAGCAACTATAGGAGCTAGGGGGAAATTGGGCCAAAATTTCGAGGTCAACTTTTGGCCAATTCCTTCGTGGGTTTTGTGGGTTATTGGTGGAGAGCCCACGGTTAATTTCCCAGAATTTTCTGAGCATCGTAGAAGGCCCTAGAAGCCATTTCTTGCAACCAACAACTCAGTTTCTGGGGAGTTCAACATTGAGCTAGAGAAAGATCAACGAGCAAAATTTGGGGACCTTGTCTTCATCACTTGAGATTTTCTATCTTGCCTTGAGCAAGCCTAGGTGCAAACTTTCCAAACATCATATTGTAACCCCATGATTTTATAATAAAATGGCTTAGAACAACACAATTTTTGGCTCTATATTGGGTGTCTAATTTGTGTGCAAATTTTATGAGTATTTTTGCTATGTTTTCTTTGTGTATCATTGTATATTTCTGTTAGGAATATTACAGAGAAACACCAGTTAGGTTAAGCTTCAAATTGAGGGCTTCTTGAAGGTTCATGTGTTGTAACTGTTGTTGAAATACATTATTAGAAACCTTTTCTTGGTACCTTGACTTTGGAACATTCCATTTTCCGTGCTATTACTTGAACCCTAGGCCTAGTGTGCCCTAGTTTGGCCTCTGTAAGGAAATTGCATTGCCTCTTCTTCATCACTTGAGCCTTGTCCTTAAGTTGAGTTTTTCGTTAGAAGCCATTTGAGTCACCTCTTACCTTTAAGCTTAGAATATATCGTAGGTGTTCTATATACCAGGACTCCTCCCAACGGTGAAAATCCATAAAGAGTAGGGGGTAGTAGCTGTGGTAACAATGGGATACTACCTTATTGTTGTCATTTGGTCTAGTGATTTCCTTGTAGGGTACCTCTCGACAAGGCATCCTAGATTTTGTGGCAACACACCTATCATGGAGTTTTATACTTGGCATGCATGTGCATCTTTTGGGAATTCACCCTACCTTTTTGACCAAGTATCTTATTACTATTTTGGAGAAAGTTCTTTCTTGGAGAGTGCCTTGCACATGAGGAAAAATGGCTCTAAGATTTTACTTTTTCATGAGCTAGAATATGGAAGAAGGTGATATGTGGCATTATACTCATCTATAACATTGTATCTAAGTGTTTGGTATAGGTCTTTTGACCTAATTCACCCACTTAGGTAGTTTTAAATATTTTAATATTTTCCTAGGAAAATAATATTCTATGATAGAGGAGAGTTGTGCTAAAACCTGAATAAAGGTTTTCTCTACATTTTGTAATGGGGGAATTCTTGAATGGAAGAACTTGTGACCAACTGATTCCAAGCTTATGGGATAAGGTAAATTGTTGTTTGATGTTGTGATTTTATATTTGTACAATTCTTTTTCGTGGCACTGTCCTAGATGCACCTCTAGTATACTTTTGATTGAAGGTTGACAATGTTAAAGCCAAGCCTAGGAGTATTTATATTGAAGAAGAGGAGTTAAAACCTTAGATCTTTGCAAGTGAGAGCTTGCCCCTTGTCCAAGAGACAAATATGTTTAAAATCCCTAAACCTCCTATGGTGAGTAAACGCTTAACACTTCTACACTTAGTTTGGTTGTGGATCTCTTATTGTGACACCCTTCCCTTCTGATCTTATTATTTATTGCTTGCTATTTCTTAGTAGAACACCTTCTTAGATTGCATCTATGACTTCGTTGGCCAGTTAGTAAAGCATTGGATTCTGTAATATTCCTAATTAGCACCGCTAATTGGAATATTTGATTTTTGTATAGTTTTGCCGACTATAGTTTATTAATAAATAAAAGTGAGAAAAGGGGTCTAACTCACTTAAATAAAATAAAGTGTTTCCCTAGTAGATGCAACGTTGTAACTTAAGGGGGGAGCCAAGGGGGGCCACACACCACATGGAGGAGCCAATGAGAGAGAGGACGTTGGTTTTGGAGGGAAACCAATGCTATAAAAGGGGGAGGAGCCTCCTCATTTGGGGCATGATTGATATTGTTGATGATATTGAGCAAGACTTCTGTCTACTTGAGCACGCTGGCTGTTTAGTCGGTCTGCAGCACTGTTTAGTGCGACTGAGTGTCTCCGGTCGGAGGTCTCACCCTTGGCCCCGGGGGACTTCGAGTGCCTGCTCGGGCAAGGTTTTTCTTCAGTCTTTAGCAGGAGATTTGCAAGTGTTTTGTTGGGAGTTTTGCTGAGGAGCTGAGCTTCATTGGGTGACTGCGCAGTCCTTGGAGGGAGGACGCAGTTTGAGTTGGAGCTGTTCAGTGGTAGAGATTTCTGCAGGAGATTCAGGCCTATTCCGGTGTGGAGGTTCAGCGTTTATCATTTGCAGTTTCCCGAGGAGTCGGGCTCCATTTCGTTCAGCCCCACGAATCGCGTTCGGTCCGGGAGGGCCGGTGCTGCTTTTCTAGGAGGAGTGGTTTCCGGGTGATTTTCGTAGGTGGTCCATTTTGTGGTTAAGGGTTTCCGTTTTAATCGGTGGTGAGTTCGTGTCCGCCGATTTTCAGCTCACGATGCGGTGGACCACCTCTTGCCTTGCTCACCCTCACAGTTAAAATGCCCTTTTACCATAGCCTTTCCTGATATTGCTGCTGTGCTTTCTTGCAGCCATTTCTCGTTTTTCCAGAGGGTTTCACTTGCCCTTGCTATGATTGCATTTATTCCGATTATCCATTGTATCTCATTATATTCCTCGCATTAATAAAACTAGTTTTCTAGCATTTCCGGCATTTTTATGTGTATTTGCTTTATGTTCTATTTCCGGCATTTTCTATATTGTCGTATGCTTGTATTGCTGTCTATTTTCTATTGGGGATATTACAGATTCCTTTCCTCCATCATCCCCATCTCTTTAAAATTTTCCATTTCCATTGTCTTATTGGTTGTTAATCTCACTTTGCTCCATTCCATGCTATAAGAAGTAAGCTTAGCAATCATAGGGAAGCCCCCATTGACTTAGGTCTATCCTTTATCTAAAGTGCAAAGGAGTGAAGGTGAGGTTGTTGATATTTTGGGGTAGCATCAGGTGTGCTCTAGCTCCGAAACTTTGTGGAGGGGTTGGAACACACGAGATCTCCAAGACCCAAAAAGTGTTTGGAGAAATTTCATTTAGTGTAATAGTTATTCAAATAATTAATTTTTTTTTATGGAGACCCTAAGTCTAACTTAGGGAAATTAAAAAATTAAAGTTAATTAATTTACACATGTGATGAAATGTTCTAAGTGACGTGGATCAAGCATTCTTTTAATCTGAGCCATCGATTAGAGATTAGATCACGACTGTTGGTTTGCCAACGAGAAAAGTATAAGAAAAGGGCTTGGGGTCAGCTGGACAATACACACACATTTCAGAAGCACTGAAGCTAAGTCGAATTTCTGGGGCGGGGTTTGTTGAGGAATTCAAAGTGGGTAAGCAGTGCAATGAGGGGCAGAGATCGGCAAGGGATGATCTGATTCAAGGCTGAGAATACAGCAGCAAAGAGGCAACATCGTACCAAGGCAACGCAGAGGCCAGTAGGAAGGACACAGCCTAGCCAAGCTGACGCAGAGGGTGACGTAGAGGAAGCGCAGAGCCCTTCAAAGTGACGCAAGGGAAACCTGCACTGCGCAGAGGCCGCGTTGTGCTAGAGGGCTGACGCAGAGGTTGGAGAAGCCGCGCCGAGGGTTCCAGTGGGCCAGAAAGGGCTCGTTATCTGTAAATCCCGATTGAGGGTGTGATTTAGCCATATTTTCTGTCTTTGAGTGATAAGGTACAATTGCCGTGTAATTTCTCTGTAGAGCAAACCGTTTCTGGTGCCCAGATTGTTGTATTTAGATTATGCATAATAATAAAACCCTCTAGAGCTGTAGCATCGGTTTTCTCACATTGGGTTTTTCCGGGGACATTTGTCTGAAAAATCTGTGTAATTTTGTCATATGTGCGTGATGTTCAGTAAATGATCTATATATGTGTAGGCTGCAGTTTGTATTTTCTTTAATATTTTCCTGAATACTTCAATTAAATAACTTGTTAATTAATCAAACAAGTAGGCGAAGTAGATCAAGACACTGCAGTAGGGTTTCTGTTTTGAAACTTTCACATAGGTGACATTGATCATCCTCCTAATTTGACATGTTTCCATCTAAGTGTTAGGACTTTTCATATTTGAGTGCGAGAGTGTGTGTTAACGGGTCCCTTCCCATGGTTTTCTGGAATATTAATTTGTAATTTCCTAAGAGGGAGGATTGGGTTTGATATATCATTCTAAATTAGACCATCCTGACAACTAAATGTTCAGTCAATGCTTATTTGATGATGAGCTAGGAAAAATGTTTCTGCAAGAAACATAAAGCTGGAGTTAGAGGGCCATTGTTGATCAATGATGTGATTAGTGCACTAAATGATTTTAAAATTGGTGGCTCTCCAATTCCTAAAAAGATTAAGGAAGCTTGAAAATAGTTGTACCATAGCTTTCCTTGCAATGGGACAAACATGAAAGAGGTATTGACATTGCCAGTCATTAAATATGGTCTTGGAAAGTGCAGAATTCGACATCTCATATCAAGAGATTTCTTCCCAAGAGGATAACTAGGTGGGATATTTCTATTGGGCATACCTATGAGATAAGGAAATGGGAAAATTGAAGACTTAGCGTTGCCTCTTGCGTGAGTATAAAATCCTATGCTTTGATTGACTTGCCATTAAAAAAATCGATAATTGTATCTTGAATGACTTATAATAATCGAATACTCACGAGTCACAATTTTGGGTTTACAATCCTCACAGTTTTATCAGGGTCTTCATTCAATTTACATACTTTCCAAGAAACCCTTAATCAGAGATGGGACCTTATAGACGAGGAAGCTAAATGAGTTGATTGCTTTTGGATAGTGTGGTCCTTCACACACTCCTATAGGCACAACGTATTTTGAAGACTCTGATCTCTTAGAAACTACTATCTAAGGAGTGGATGTCATGGAAGGGGTTTACTAATGCTTCATGTCTGCACTGCAGTGATGGTGGTGGGGTCAAAACCATCCACCACATTTTTTGGATATGTAAGTGTGACCAGGGATGTTGGCATCTTATAGAAGATACTTGGCACCATATCCTTTGCAATACAACAAAATTTATTGGATACCTACTCTACTAACTAAAGTTGACTCCATTGCTTCTTTGCACTTTACAGAAGTATAGCATGCTATTAGAATTGTTTCCTTGTATGTTCTTTTGAAGATTATATGTGAGGTTGTTTTTCTCATAACTTGGTTCACTATTTTTTTCACATAAAAATCCTCATTCTAACAAATTCAATGTGTAATTTAGAGCTAGCGGCACTCTCATTACAAGAGATGTGAAAGGTTGTGATCTCAGAGTTCAACATACGGTAAAGATTTTCTTACTTTCCTTAAGATAGAATGAAGTTGGTTTATCTATACCTGAATTCTATATTATAAATCTTTTCTTTTTTTAATATGAACAATATTTCTTCAGAGAAAAGGAAGAATTGAAAAATAAAGTAAACCACAATTATAATGCAATCACAAATTTTAGATTCCAACGGAATCAGTTTATTACTTTGATAAAAGCATTGTGAAACCAATATCCTACAAAGATTTAGTGTTGATACATGTTGATATTTTTGCTAGAAACTAAACTAAATCAATAAATAAATTATTTTTTGAACTGATATAAAACAGAAAGGATTTGTAAGTCTCTGATTGTTTAGAAAATTGCATACCATGATTTTGTCACAATGCATAATTGTCGAGAGCCGATGTGCAACAAATATACATGTTCGACCAGTTGCCAGTTCTTTTAGAGATTGGAGGATAGATGCCTGCCAAAGACACCAGGTTTCTTAACACGTGGTCCCCAATGTGTATTTATCATCTTAATCTGAAAGACAGATTACTAGTACCTCTGTGGATGAATCTAATGCGCTAGTAGCCTCATCGCAAATTAACAATCGCGGTCCCTGTTCACATCAAACGTGATTTAAAACATATATAAGTTTTGATCTTCTACGGTATGAGAAATCACTTTCGGATTTTCTGCATTGCTTGTCATTCTGTCGACGTTTCAAACTTGTCATCACAGTTCATTTCCAGGATAAGCAATGCGCAACATCCGGAAGTGAATTCATATACACATTTTTATAACATGTAAGGATAAAGCCAGAAATACCCTTTTTCAAAACTTATAATATATATATTTTTAAGCGTTCTTGGCTCATAGATTGCATATGTTATATTTGATATTGTAATAAAATGAAAGAAGAAAGGCAAAGTAGTCAGAAAAGATAAAATACCCACTTTGAGAAATGCTCTTGCTATGGCGACTCGTTGTTTTTCCCCTCCACTAAGCTAGCAAAAACAATACAAGTCATAAAGTTCATCAGTACTCGGTATTGATTACATTAACACTTAAAATAATTGTTCATTTATATATAGACTTTTCATATTATAATATCATCCCATCATTCTTTTGACTAGTAACAAGCAGAGGAATACGGCCTGAAATGAAATTGCCGATACGAGCGTTCATATAACATAGACAGCACTTAGAGGAAGTAAGTCCACTATTGAAGGGCCATGCATAAATTAATAGTGGCAGCTGTGGCGTTTTGTAAGATCCAAAATATCAGTTGGACCTAATTATCCATGATTAGTAATTCTCGTCACAAGCTTCTTAATATTTAACCAATTACCAGCTACCATATTTACCAAATATTGTGACCAATTAAAACCACCAATTTCCTGTGTCTTCTGTGAATATGGTCACCAGGTCATTCACTCTATTTGTTATTTTCTGATTAGAGTTTTGATGCTTCTTGATTATTTTTGTTTGCTAGTTATGTAAGTTCTGAAATGACTGACAGGTAGGTGGTTTGAGTAGTTGTGACCCATGGGTATCTAAGTCGTCAAAATCACCCGGAATCACACCTAGCCTAGGTCACACCAGCCCTTAGCATGGCTGGATTTTTATCAAAGTTTTGAGTTTTGAACTGGTGACCTTTACACCATGGAGTGCCGTTAACAGAACACCCTGTCACACTCTACTCTAGGCCCCGTGGACTTGAATGCCTTTTTGTTGTTAGTTTGCCTACAAAAAAATTCTAGATACTTTTGAGTAGAGTTTTGGGGTGTCTCTCATGTCTGCTTATTGTTTGAAAACCAGTGGTCACACATGTATCAGCTCTTCCCTAATGGATCGTCTGTACAGATACATCTCAGCTTCTTTTCATGTCTGTCTGCACAAAATTATTGTGGGCTGTGCCCCACAGATGTTAGAACAGTTCCGAAAAATATATTTTGTCTGTCCTCAACGTCTCCAACTGCCATAGCATTTTTCGACGTATCCTCAAACCCATATATTATGTTTATGTATGGGTCACATTTTATTGCCACATGCCCAGCATGCCATTCTCAATAACCTGTAGATGCCCATCTCTGCTTGTCATCTCCCTATGATGCAATTTTTAAACATGATTTTTTTAAGAATATGTAAATGTATGATACTAAATGGCATTTTAATGCCATGAATCAGAACATGGGGCAATTCTACTTATTGCGTATTGCAAAAAAACAGATTAAAAATTAAGAAAAGGGAGTGCTTCTTTCAGTTTTCAGTGTCTTTCATAGACAAAGGCCATGACTGCTGAGTTGTCAAACTCGTGAATGATAAAAATGGCAGGGTCAATTTATTAAGCAATACTGGTTAGCTCTACAATGAGAGACTACAGCAGAAGGGATTGCGTCAGCAGGTCGCTCTCCATTCTCATTACAATACAAACAATATATAGCGTACATGGTTATAGGGAAGTTAGAAACAATACCTAAGAAATGAGAACAAACTCCTAATCTAAGGTTCTAGTGGACCGACTCTCTAGTTAAGTTTCTCCATTATCTTCAACACTCCCCCTTAATGGAGAAAGGGTTCACAAATATTCCTAACATTTCCCTAAACAATTCAAATTTAATTCTACCAAGAGGCTTAGTAAAAATATCAGCAGCATTATCATAAGTATTACAATATTCAATATAAATTTCCTTTAACTGAACCTTTTCCCTGACTAAGTGAAACTGTATATCAATGTGCTATGTTTTTTTATGAAATACACGATTATTCGCGAGTTTGATGGAGCTCTGGTTGTCGCATTTAATAACTATTGCAACCTTTTGTTCTTCTCCAACATCATGAAGAAGTCTCCTCAACCAAACTGCTTCACATGTCGCTGCACACATCGCTTGATACTCAACTTCTGCTGAAGACAAGGATACTGTGTTCCGCTTTTTTCTGCTCCATGCAATGACCCCGAATCCAATGTTGAATGCATAACCTGTTATGGATCTCCTGTCATCTACATTTCCAGCCCAATTGGAGTTTGAAAAACCTGTCAATTTAACATCACAAGAATCGGTATATATAATGCCAAACTCTAAGGTTCCTTGAAGATACCTTACGACACCTTTCGCTGCAACCCAATGACTTTCAAGTGGTTTGGACATAAATTGGCTCAATACACTAACTACATAAGCCAAATCTGGTCTAGTAGTGGTCAAGTAGATTAAACTCCTAGCCAACTGTCTATACAATGTTGCATCTACCTCCTTAGAACCGTCATCATTCTGAAGTTTAGTATTCTGCTATAAAGGCACTGTTGCAGCTTTACACTGATCCATCCTGAACTTTTCCAATAAACTCCTGACATACTTACCTTATGACAAAAAAGTCTAGCCTGAATCTCTCCAGACTTCAAGACCCAAATAGTAGCGTAGCTCACCAAGGTCTTTCATCTCAAAAACCTGTGACATCTGCTCCTTGATTTCTTTAATGAGTTCATCAACATTTCTTGTAATGATAATATCATCTACATATAAAGAAATCAAAACAATTCGCCCCTCTTTATCAAACAAGGTATACAGATTAGGGTTATTCTTGCTTCTTTTATAGTTATGTTGCAGGAAGAATGAATCAATTTTGTCATACCATGACATGGGTGCCTGTTTTAGTCCATATAATGCTTTCTTCAATCTACAGACTAAATGTTCATTTCCCTGTTTAACAAATCCCTCAGGTTGCTCTAAATACACTTCTTCTTTCAACTCCCCATTTAAAAATGCAGATTTCACATCTAGTTGGCATATCATCCAATGATGTTTGGTAGCTAAAGCAATTAACATTTTGATTGTGTTTAGTTTAGCTACAGGGGCGAAGGTTTCCTCATAGTCTATACCTTCTTTCTGCGAGTACCCCTTTGCAACTAGCCTAACTTTATATTTATCTATACTCCCATCTATAAATTTAGGTTTGTATAGCCATTTGCAACCTATGGTTTGTTTGCCTTTAGGTAATTCAACTAAATCCCAAATTTTGTTTTTAATTATTGATTCATATTCTTCTTCCATGGCTACCCTCCATTCATTATATTGACTGAATTATTTATAACTAGAGGGTTCAACAACATTTAACATGCTAGTTATAAAAGCATTTTCCCTATATCTTGCTGGCAATTGAGTTTTCCTACGTGATCTCTTTAGTGGTGGAGTGGCTTCACACCTGTTCTGATCGTCCCTTTGTGGACTTGGTTGGGCTCCTGCATTTGTACCAACTGCTTCTTCTTTTTTCTGCTATTGCTGCTCGTGGCTGTCCACTGTTTCCTCACTTCCTTCTTCCACCAACAAAGGAATGTTCCATTCTTCATTGTTGTTATCATTGTTTCCATTATGGACCTATTCATGAAAAACTACATCTCTACTTGCAAAGACTTTGTGAGTAGAGGGATCAAATACTTTATAAGCTTTGAATTCAGTACAATACCCAACAAAGGTGCATTTGATGGCCTTTGCATCTAGTTTCTTCCTATCCTCCTTTGGTACATGAGTAAAAGCTTTGGAGCCAAAAACTCTTAAATGTTTGATTGAAGGCTTAAAACCTAATAAGGCTTCAAATGGAGTTTTAAATTCCAAGCTTTTTGTTGGACTCCTGTTCTTTAAATATACTGCTGTATTTATAGCTTCAACCCAAAATCCATTAGAAAGATTCTTACCTTTCAACATACTGCGAGCACACTCCACAAGGGTTCCGTTTTCCTCTCTGCAACCCCGTTCTGCTAAGGAGTGTGGGGTACTGTAAACTACTACAATATTCCATGATCTTTGCAATGTTTGACGAAATCAACCTTCTTGTATTCTCCCCCTTGGTCCAAGCAGAGAATCTTGATGAATTTACCTGTCTGCCTCTCAATCATGCTTCTGAACTATTTGAAATATTCAAAAGTATGACTCTTTTTACTGAGAAAATATACCCACGTGAATCTTGTACAGTCATCAACAAATAATAAGAAATAATCTTGTATCTCCCAATGACCTTGACTGCATTGGCCCGCATAATTAAGTGTGGACTAACTCTAGTATATCTCTTTTCTTTCTATCTACATTTACAAGAAACTCATATCTGTGCATCTTCCCAAGAGCACATGCTTCACAGTCAACAAGAACATGCTTTAAATCAGTGAGACCATTGACCATACCTCTTTTTTGAAGTAACAAAAAATCATTGAAATTAATGTGGGCGAATCTTTGATGTCATAAATCTTCTGCAGTCATACCTGATGATGCCAATGCTTGATGTGGCACTGTTCTCACTCGAATCCCTGTTGCAATTGTCTACATACAATCCAACAAATCTTTAATAACACAATATGACTTAAAAAATTCTACCTTAAGGTTATGATCTATTATCATTGAAACAAAAAATCAGAGTCTTATTAATTCTAAGTACATACATCACATTTTGAATGTGCCTAATATTTCCATCAGCAAATATAATAGGAACATTACCATTTCCTTTGATTTGGTACACTCTATCATCGCCAAGGTAGATTTTTGCACCATTGCTGGTTTCTTTAAATTCTTCAAACCATTGTCTGTTACCTATCATGTGAGTGGAAGAACCTGAGTCCACAAACCATATCTCTGCTTCATCACTCTCATCAGAATCAACCATAAACAGTCTGAGATCCTGTTTATGATCATCATCAACGAAGTGTCCTACATGCCTCTTATGTCTATGTTGACTTTCATCAAACTTCTTTTTTCTGACAATGTTTAGCCATATGACCAACTTTATTGCAATATAAACATTTTATTGTTGAATCATTTCTATTTGATGACATACCTCGAGATGGAGGTGGCTTTCTTTGTGAATTTCCTCCGTTTTGGTGTGATGTATTTCCCTTTCCTCCGAAGGGCTTCTTCTTCGCCATTAAAGCAAGATCTGAATTCTCGGGTTTGAGATTCAATCGTATTTCCTCCTCTTGCATTAGAATCCATGTCAATTCTTCAAACCTAGGGGCTTTTTCCCTCGCATTCAACCCAGTGATAAACATCTGATAGTCGTCAGTCATACCATTCCTGGTAATCGTGACTAGATCAGTGTCTACAACTGTTTCACTGATGTCAGCCAACTTGTTCTTGAGGTCCTTGATCCGTGAGATGAACGCAACGACTGATTC
The DNA here is from genome assembly GCA_034641835.2 of Pinus albicaulis. Lineage (NCBI taxonomy): Eukaryota > Viridiplantae > Streptophyta > Pinopsida > Pinales > Pinaceae > Pinus > Pinus albicaulis. The sequence goes on along the minus strand of CM076584.1, from coordinate 920,121,337 downwards.
ATTCTCTTCCATTTTAATGAAGAGAATCTTGTTTTTCAGGAACAATAGGCAATTTATGTTTTTGATCTCGTAGAGATCCTTCAATGTCATCCATATCTCATTTGCTGATTTACACTCCTTGATGTGAGGGATAATGCATTATTTCACTGACATTTTTAATAACATCCTCGTCGTGCTCTCCCTCTTCTCCCAGTCCTGAATCGTTGTAGCTGCTCTGACTCATACGACTGCCAGTTTTGGTTCATCCCCATTGGTAATTGTCCATGAAACTTTCCCCTCCAGCAAAGTCTGCAACCTGAATTTCCAATTGGAATAATTGGATCCATTGAGATTATTGCTCTCATTCAGGTTTGCTTCAACCATTTGTTTATTCATCTTGACACTTTAAAAAAAAATAAAAAAATTGACTTCCAGTAATTGACAAAAAACCGGATCTACCCCAGATCCACAAAAAAAATGTCGAGAAACAAATCTACCTGATCTTCGACCACTCTGGCAGGCTATTTTGCACACTGCACCACGAGCTCACGGGCTCCTCTGTCACGGATCACGCTTGCAGCGATCCTCACGCAATTTACCAGTAATCTGCTACTACCTATTCTGCCATGACTTACCGACTCCTCTGGCACGAGCTCACTGGCTCAATGACGCTCCACATCACAAGCTCTCTGGCTCCTCTGACACGACCTCACTGGCTCTTCTATCACAACACGAGCTCTCAGGCTCAATGACGCTCCATACCCACTCTGATGTCGCACTGGATGCACTCGGCAAATTTCCAAATATTTTTGGAAGGGTCTCACGGATCAGCATGATCCTCCCATGCGATTTCGTGTTGGTTTCAGAGATCAACACCTTTCTCTCGCACGGGTCTGCTCTGGTCGACCCTTTTGTGCCTCCAACAAACGCGTTTCCCTAAAATAAAAAATAGCCTCACTCAGGCCACTAGGGGCTTCTGTTCTGCCGCCTAAACACTCACAGGGATCAAAGCACTCTGGCTTTGATTCAGCCTTGGAGCTCTGATACCATGATAAAAATGGCAAGATCAATTTATTAAGCAATACTGATTAGCACTACAATGAGAGACTACACCAGGAGGGACTGCGTCTGCAAGTCGCTCTCCATTCACATTACAATACAAACAATATATAGCTTACATGGTTATGGGGAAGTTAGAACCAAAACCTAAGAAATAGGAACAAACTCCTAATCTAAGGTTCTGGTGAACTGACTCTCTCTAATTAAGTTTCTCCATTATCTTCAACAGTAAAATTAGACTCACTAGGTTAATCTGGCACATACTTGACATGTTTATCCGAATGGCGAGTATAACTCCGGGCCAAGTTGAAATCGGAGCAGGTGAATTGATTTGATTTCTGCAAAGAGTAGAGTCAAATTTAAAAGTCTAAATCGGACTCAAAGAAAGTTCGACTTATGTTGTTCTTGTGTGTTTCTCTCATTGAAATTAATCAGGCAACACCAAATATCCATGGATATTATATGTTTTGTACGAAGTTGGATAAAAATGCACTGAATTGCACCTTTTCCCAATGTGTTTCTGGGGTATTTCTGACTCGAATCCAATGATTGATTAGCCGCTCCACAATGAAACGTTACTTGCTCATTAATATCTACTTGTTTGTGGTTTGGATGTCCGAACTAATATGTGATCTCAAAAGAACACACAAGATTGATGAGAAATGCAAGGATTGGCTCTATTGGACTGTTGTATTATATGAAAGACTAACTAGCCTAGCGGTATTTATATAGTTGTATCATATGAAAGACTAACTAGCCTAGTTGTAGTTATATACGACAAATGGCTGATTTTAGGCATAGTATTTATATTTTTTAAATTTTTATAGCGATGGTTCAGGACTTTATTTATTATGAACTATATGGGTTATTATTGAAATAAAGTAATGAAGAAAAGATTGATTATCTATCTAGATTAGAGATAAGTTTATTCGATCGCTTTGCATGAAGAATATACCCATTTTAATACCTTATTTTTTAGCATAGTCATATAAATTAAATGATTAATAAATGTGTATGAAAATCAATTCATGATAGGTATAAAAACACTTACCTCGTGATACATCTTACACTGCCAAGTTATAAAAAAATCATAAAAATTAATTAATTTATAACTTTATGTTAAACTATTAGTATTATTAAAAAGAATTAATATATGAGTTAAACACAAGGTTGCGGGGAAGCTTCACCCCCCCCCTCGTTCCCATTTCCGAAACGCGCTCCCAAAAATGCTTCCTGAGAGGAGCGCGTTTCCGAACCTGTTAAAACGCTCCCTGCCTTTTCGGGAGCGTTTCCGGAACGCTTCCGGCGTTTAAAAAACGTTTCGGGAGCGTTTTTTAAACGCCATAAGCGGTCGGGGAGCGTTTGCTCCCGAACACTCGGAACAAAAAACGCTTCCCGCCAGGCGGAAATTTTTTTCAATGAAAAATTCATTTTGTTTATCGGGGGGGGTCATTTTGTTTTTATTATTTGCTGAGTAAGTGAGAGAGAGCAAGAAGAGTTTGAGGAGAGAACTGGAGAGCTGAGTTGTAGAAGTGACAAGGAGAGCAAGGAGCAAGCTGCAAGGCAACAAGAGGATTGCAAGAAAGAGGTAGGCCTTCTAATCCAATTTTGTATTTTCTAGGATGAATTTGTAGGTTGTTTAAAAATGAAAACTTGATTTTTTTTTTAATGTTGCATTTTATTGGGTTTAAAACTTAAAAAATGAATTGTTTTTTTTCCTATGTTGCATTTCCTATTCCCATTTGGCATTTTTCCATTTGTTTTGCAGGTTAGAAACTTGAAACTTGAAACTTGTTTCCATCATGGCTATATGGCTAGGGATATTCTTCATGTTGGTTCCTTTCTTTGTGATAATGGTGTTGGAGAGTGGTAGAAGAAAGAGGCAAATCAAAGAAGAGGAGGATGAAGAGGAGGGTTATGGTGGATTTGATGAAAATCCTGAAGAGGAGGAGGATTATGTTGAGGAGGAAGTGTGGAGTGGAGAAAATGAGGACACAGATTCCCCAACTAGACAAGACCAAACTCAGACACCTTTGTGGAAATATGTTTAGAAACAGGAAGGAGGTAAAGGTGGTGGAACCACTAAATTTATTTGCCCCCATTGCAATAAACAATACCATGGTTCATACACCCGTGCGAGAAGGCACTTCTATGGAAAAATGCCAGGGGATGGAGAAAAAAATATTGGAATCAAAATTTGTACTAGTGTGCCAGCAACACAGAGAGAGAAATATAGGAAGGAAGAGGAGGCTGCCCTACAGAGATCATCTAAAAGATCTAGGGGTTTCATTGATTCTTATTCAGGCCCAACACGTCATGGACAAACAAGTTCAACTTCCACCCATGCCAATGGTTTTGAAGGCAGTGGCACACCTGGATTAAGGCGTAGAACCATATCCGATTTCCTGGACGAAAGGTGTAGGAATGATGTGGATTCAAAAGTTTACCGGTTTCTATATGCATGTGGGGTGCCATTCAATGTTCTTCGCTCACCTTATTGGCATGAAATGGTTTCTGCCATTAATGATGCCCCTAAAGGATACAAAAGCCCTGGGTATGACAAGGCCAGAACCGTGGGTCTTGATCATGAAAAAGCTAAAATAAACCATTCTTTGGCTAGAATGACAAATTCGTGGAATGAGCATGGGGTGTCCATTGTCTCTGATGGATGGACCAATGTAAAAGGAAAATCCATTGATAAGAGTTTTGGCTGTGTCGGTTGGTGAAATCTTCCTGGCAGCATATGATTATTCAGAACTTTTTACACATGGAAGAATTGGAAGCAGAACTTTTTAGGGATGATGATGAAGCATCAGCAGCACCACCACACACAGGGCCAGTCCCACCACCTACTGGTAGCAGTGCGGGTGCGGGTGCGAGTGCCAGTGCCAGTGCCAGTTCTCGATATCACACTATTGTTCTTTTGCAGATCCAGCCTCCACCTTCTAGTCATGGTCGTGGTACTCCTGAGAGTACCAGAAGAAAAACATTTCCTCGTGGCTCGCACAAATTAGACATTTCTCGTGGGCATGGCAAGGGGCCAGCCTGTAGATAAAATAGATTTGTTGATTGCTAGTCTTTTCTATTTGTTGTTGACAATTGAACAGTTGAAACTTGACTCTTTCATATATTTAATGACAATTTAAGTTTGAAGTTTGAATTTGAACGGTGAAACTTTGAAGTTGGCATTTATAAGTTTACAAGTCATTATGAATTATGAATATGATGCTTCATAAAAGTTATATGGTGATCAATGAATCAATGATGATAAATGTTATATAATATCAATGATGATAAATGTTACATATTGAATTTTGAAATCAATGAATCAATGATGATAAATGTATATTGAATTTTGAAATCTTGAAACCTTCAGATTGATGACTCAAGAGTCAATATGTTGTATGCTTCCAACTTGTGGGCATGGTTGATGAAGATTATAACTTCTAGATGATTGATGTTATATGATTTAATCTATGTTTTTATGTTTTTTATGTCTAATTCATCATTCTACATGTTTTTGTTGACATATATGCATCAAAATATAAAATATATATATATAAACGCTCCGGACCGGAAGCTTCTAAAAATGGCGCTCCTACTCCCGCTCTGCGTTTTCGCTCCCGCTCCCAAGTAATCTTGGTTAAACATATATATATTTAAAAAAATATGTAACACTAATTTTAACTATGGAGATTAATAGACTTTATTACAATATCGTTGGGGCCAATACCATGGGTATCAAGACACTTAACTCATGATACATCTTACACTGTCAAGTTATAAAAAAAATAATAAAAATTAATTAATTTATAACTTTATGTTAAACTATTAGTATTATTAAAAATAATTAATATATGAGTTAAACATATATACATTTAAAAAAACATGTAACACTATTTTTAACTATGGAGATTAATAGACTTTATTACAATATCGTTGAGGCCAATACCATGGACTATCACTCCTAAAAAAAATAATAAAAATTAATTAATTTATAACTTTATGTGAAACTATTAGTATTATTAAAAATAATTAATATATGAGTTAAACATATATACATTTAAAAAAACATGTAACACTATTTTTAACTATGGAGATTAATAGACTTTATTACAATATCGTTGAGGCCAATACCATGGACTATCACTCCCACACTCCTAGAAAACCATAACTCATGACAATTTTTGATTAAATTGAAATGCAGAAAGTGTATAACTAATTTTGGGATAAATCTCATTTCTTTATTGCATCCTAAGACACATTCCATAGCCTAGTATGAGGGGGATGTGCTCAATGTGTTCGTTCAATGTGGATTTCAAAATAAAAATTAATATACTATAAATATAAAAAATGAATTTCAGCTATAATAAAAATGGAAAAGACTATACATATTCTCTATTCTATGAAAGATGGATTTGAAATTCTGATCCATACCACTTGTCACACCCCTATACCTTTGGTGTCTTTCAACCACGTTATAGACGGGTGCAACACTACCGTACTTTTTCTTTTTCCAAATATTCAAGTATATAGACTAGCCTTTAGCAACACTTGTTCAATTAGTTAAATAGATGTCCTTTCAATATGCGTAAATAAACATAAACATCATTATCAATCCACAAGTACGCCCATACATACAAGGGAGAGGCAACTCCCTTAATAATGAGTTCGCCTGATAATATGTTTCATAAATATGAAATTATAAGTTCCAATCCAGCAGAAGTCACTTCTGCTCCTTGGCAAGGCAAGTTAGCCTTTTTACCAAGCTCTAAGGCTTGTCAACCATCAAACTAGCCTACAACAATCATTTACTATCATCAGATTTCACCTTGGGAATATCCTGCACAAAACTGCCCAAGTGTTGCCGGGTCACCCGAGTCACTCGAATCGGCACTACAAATAAGTTCAGACCGTCCCACGACTTCCTTGTGTGTCCAATCCGCTCCCCAACTGTATGGTTAGATGCGGCCCGTCAATACGCACATTCTGCAATTTACGACACTCAATTCCGACTCCCGACGCTCCCGGAATGGCTTCCAAGCTGTCGTGCAGTTCGTGCAGAGATGCCTTGTTGTGGGTCACCTGACTTGCTCGACCTATGGTGCGGACGCCCTCGTGCGCCGCCCGACTCGCTCGACCTGCGCGCTGCGGACACCCTCTTGTGCCGCCTGACTCACCCTCGCCTTCCTTCACTGTTTGCCGTGTTCCTCTTCACCAACGAGCTGTTGGTATGCTCGTGGTTGCCTTTGATTGTTCTTGTAATGATCCAATTCGATGATTGATTGCCTCCACTCTCCCATACGCCCTCCTTATTAATACGTGTATCAAGTGGAGTGTGGGTTGCTCGGTGGACCGAGCCGACTTGTCGTTTGGCTGTTCGCCCATGTACGTAGCATCGGCCGCTCGTCCAACTTGTCCGTCGGCTTGACTCGGCTACAATGCAACGTTAAGTGTATAAACGCCGCCTTGCCAATGCTGTTTGTTGGTCAAGTGCGACCCGCCCGCCACAACGCGCCCTCGTGCCGCTTGCCACTACACACACGCGCCCATGCCGTTACAGTGCGACGTTTCGCCCGTTTCGTCACACGACACCCGAACTTCTTCCAAACGCCCAATGAGCGCGCCCATTACCCCGAACGCGCCTCATGATCCATCGTCACAACTCCATGTGTGAAATATCGTCGCAACTTTTGTCGCAAAATGTCGCTGCACAAACTATCGTCACATCCATGTACACGGTATCGTCGCAAAGTGTTGATGACTCCAACATCTTCCAAATGTGTTCATGTCTCCAGCATCCAGATGTGAACACCCTTGATCTGCTACATGCCTCAGTCATGTCTCCAATTCTACAAGAAATCATGTGTTGGATCCCCTTGTGCCGGTGACAAGTTGGGTAGCTAGTCCAACCGAACATCTCCTCCACAGGAACATATGTTTCTCCCACCATCACGATTGCCAAAAAATCCTGCTATCCAGTGCCCATCTCGCTCCATGGCCTGCTCATAAAGTTAGAGGTCTTCATTTTCCTGAGCAGATGACAATGAGCCTCATCCTCCATGTATAGTCTAGAAGGTGGAGGAAGTGGAGGCCGAAGGCCTTGCTTCCTCATTTATCAACTCCAGCCATCTGTCTGGGTCTTCCCCTTCCAACCTCAACATGTATGCTTCCCGGCTTTCTCCCTGAATCCATGGGACTGCATTTTCCTCTACTTCCATTGTCTCAAGTCTTCTTGTGATATCCAAGAGACTATTGGACAATGCCATGATTTCCTGTGCTTGCTCCTGAAGTTTGTCTTTCGTGAGGACTAGTCTTCCCTGGAGTTCATCATGTCGTTGTGTGTCTTCCACACTCATAGTTGTCAGTTTACAACGGGTTGTGTCCCCTCCTCCTATGGTTGGGATACCAATAGGATGGTCATCATTCCCATCATAAATGTACAACTTCCTCATGTGAGGAACCACCATAACTTCAAATTCTTTGAAGAATTCCATGCCTAACACAGCCTCATAATCATCCATCTTCAAAATCATGAAGTCAACATCCCCATGCCAACTCCCTATTTCAATTGGTGTTTTTTCTGCAACTCCAATCACATAATCCAGTGGTGAATTCACTGCTTTCAATTTATCTTGGATTGGTTTGAACCTCAATCCAACTTTCCTAGCGGTGTCTACTCCAATGAAGTTATGCATAGCCCCACAGTCCACCATGGTAAATAGTGTGCCCTCTGCAATCTTCATGTTCACAAACTCAAGGTTGTTTCTTTCAAGGTCCCTCCTTGGGATAGCTTCATAAGTTGTTGCTGCACTTAGAACCTGCATGGTCCCAACTAAAGGTTCCTTCTTCTTTTCTGCTTGTACTACAGCTGCTAACTTCGGTCTTGAAGGACAATTCTTCACCATATGTTCCTCAACACAAATCCAGCACTTCAAGGGCTTCCTAGTCTTCGACTTTGCCTGTGCATTGTTAGACTTGGGAGCTTCCTTCTTTGGTGCATCAACCTTTTTCTCAAAAGGCTTCTTCTTTCCTCTCTTGGTCCCTTCATCATTGTGTTCAATGAGTTTATCCACCATAGCAAAGGCTTCTTCCAATGTCTTGGGTGCTTGCCTTCTCACCTCATCCCGAGCCTAAGGTTTCAACCCAATAGTAAAGTTGAATAACTTGTCCCGCTCAGCCATGTCAGGTAGCTCTAGGATAGCACTCTGAAATTCACTCTAATATTTCTGGAGAGTTCCATCTTGTTTGATATATTTGATAATAGATCTTGCATCCCAGGTTTCATCTTGTGGACTAAAGTGAATCTGCAAAGCCTCTTTTTGTTCCTTCCAAGTTGTGATGTCAGATCCGACACCTTGTGCCATCTGATCAAGTTTCCTTCTCCACCACATCTTAGCATCTCCTGTAAGGAATTGTGCCACAATCTTCACCTTAGCATCCTCATTAGGAATGGCTAATTTGTCCAAGTATTGCTCCCTATCCCATAAGAAGTTTCCAAGAGTTTTCGCATTCCTTGTTCCATCATATGAATCTGGTTCTTTCACCTTAATGTGGGCAGATCCCCTAGATGATCCTTTCCCTATGGCCCTTTTCAATAAGACCACTTTGCATCCCAACTCCGTGACCTTTGTAAGAGCTTCGGAAAGCTCATCCACAACTCAATCTTTGGATTGGTCCATGTCTTCAAGTTTCTTCAAATCTTCACCAAGCTGCCATTCTGTGTACACGGAACGTGTTACCACTATGTCATGCTCAGATCTCAACTTCGCTACTTTATCTTTCAATGTCATGTTCCTTTCCCGAAGGTCTTCATGATCTTCTCTAAGGTTCATGAGCTCCTTTTCATGTTTCTCCATGTTCTCCACAATCTTCTCAAAGAAGTCATCTTGAGAGAGTACTTGCGTCTCCTTAATGACTTGAGGTTCTTCCATGGTATCCTCAATTTGCCTTGCTTGAGAACGAGTCAAGACCATATGCAAACCCTATCAATATAAAATCAACTTCAACACCACCTGCAACCCTGCAACTGTGTTCCTGCTTCAGTATAAAAGCTTCCCAGTAATGGTAGCTCTGATACCACTTGATGTGCAATAGCAGGTGTGTTATTAGACTTTCAAATCCATCCGCACCAGTAGCTCTGATACCACTTGTCACGCCCCTATACCTTTGGTGTCTTTCAACGACGCTACAGACGAGTGCGGCACTACCATACTTTTTCTTTTTCCAAATACTCAAGTATATAGACTACGCCTTTAGCAACACTTGTTAGTTATTAACAGAATGTTCTTTCAATACGCGGAAATAAACATAAACATCATTATCAATCCACAAGTACACCCATACATACAAGGGAGGGGCAACTCCCTGTTAATTATGAGTCCGCCCGATAATATGTTTCATAAATATGAAATAATATGTTCCAATCCAGCAGAAGCCACTTCTGCTCCTTGGCAAGGCAAGTTAGCCTTTTGACCAAGCTCTAAGGCTTGTCAACCATCAAACTAGACTACAAAAATCATTTACAATCATCAGATTTCACCATGGGAATTTCCTGCACAAAATTGCCCAAGTGCTGCCGGGTCAGCTGGGTCACTCAAATCGACACTGCAAATCAATTCAGACTGTCCCACGAGTTCCCTGTGTATCCAATCTGCTCCCCAACTATATGGTTAGATGCGGCTCGTCAATACGCACACTGTGCAATTTACGGAACTCAATTCTGACTCCCGACGCTCCCGAAATGGCTTCCAAACTATCGTGTAGTTCGTGCAGAGACGCCCTGTCGTGGGTCACCCGACTTGCCCGACCTGCGGTGCGGACGTCCTCGTTCGCCGCCCGACTCGCCCGACCTGCGGTGCTGTGGACGCCCTCGTGTGCTGCCCAACTCACCCTCGCCTTCCTTCCGCTGTTCGCCGTGTCACTCCACCAACGAGCTGTTGGTTAGCTCGTGGAGTCCAACTCTTGTTTGTGACTGTTCTTGTTCAAATGCTTGATCGAATGATGACTCTCCACCATCTGCACACTTTTATATATATGTGTGTCAAGTGTGGCGTGGGGATGTCGCGGGTCACTTTAGTGGACCTGAGCCAACCCACCGACGCCCTCCGCTCAACTTGTTCGCCCAAGGAGTAGCGTCGATCGCGTCCCTGCACGTCGGCCACTATAATGTTTTAATATGTCAACTAGTGCGGCGTGACTTCTATAACGCGCCCGCACGCCCGTCGCCACACGCCCGTGCCCGCGCCCATGTCGTCGCACGCCTGTGCCCGCGCCCATATCTTCGCACGCTCGTGCCCGCGTCCATGTCATCGCATGATGCCCGAACTCTGTCAAACGCCCCGGTGGACGTGCCCATAGTGGTAAACGCGTCACATGAAGTGTGGTCTTACATACTCCCCCACTTAAAATATGACTATCGTCCCTGATAGTGCTACCATCATCGCAAAGTATTTTTGCAACTTTCGTCGCAAAGTCTCATCGCATAATATCGTCGCATAAACCAACAAGGTTCATGTCCATGAAATTTCTTCTCAATCCTTGATCATCAACACATCTGAGCCACTAGTAAGGATGGATTTGAAAGTCTGATAACACACTTGTTGTTGCACATCAAGTGGTATCAGAGCTACCATTACTGGGAAGCTTTTGTACTAAAGCAGGAACACAGTTGCAGGGTTGCAGGTGGTGTTGAAGCCGATTCTATATTGACATGGTTTGCACATGGTCTTGACTCGTTCTCAAGCAAGGCAAATGGAGGATGCCGTGGAAGAACCTCAAGTCATTGAGGAGACCCAAGTACTTCCTCAAGATGACTTCTTTGAGAAGATTGTGAAGAACATGGAGAAACACGAAAAAGAGCTCATGAACCTTAGAGAAGATCATGAAGACCTTAAGAAAAGGAACATGACATTGAAAGATGAAGTAGTGAAGTTGAGATCTGAGCTTGACACAGCGGTAGCACTTTCCGTGTACACAGAATGGCAGCTTGGTGAAGCTTTGAAGAAACTTGAAGACATGGACCAATCCAAAGATGGAGTTGTGGATGAGCTTTCCAAAGCTCTTACAAAGGTCACAGAGTTGGAATGTGAAAAGGTCATAGTGAAAAGGGCCATGGGGCAAGGATCATCTGGGGGATTTGCCCACATTAAGGTGAAAGAACCAGATTCATATGATGGAACAAGGAATGTGAAAACTCTTGGAAACTTCTTATGGGATATGGAGCAATACTTGGACTGATTAGCCATTCCTAATGAGGATGCTAAGGTCAAGATTGTGGCACAATTCCTTACAGGAGATGCTAAGGTGTGGTGGAGAATGAAACTTGATCAGATGGCACAAGGTGTCGGATTTGACATCACAACTTGGAAGGAAAAAAAAGAGGCTTTGCAGATTCACTTTAGTCCACAAGATGAAACCTGGGATGCAAGATCTATTATCAAATATATTAAACAAGATGGGACTCTCCAGAAATATCAGAGTGAATTTCAGAGTGCTATCCTAGAGCTACCTGATATGGCTGAGCGGGACAAGTTATTCAACTTTACTATGGGGTTGAAACCTTGGGCTCAGGATGAGGTGAGAAGGCAAGCACCCAAGACATTGGAAGAAGCCTTTGCTATGGTGGATAAACTCATTGAACACATTGATGAAGGGACTGAGAGAGGAAAGAAGAAGCCTTTTGAGAAAAAGGTTGATGCACCAAAGAAGGAAGC
>CM076584.1:920018423-920109484 GCA_034641835.2 Pinus albicaulis | reverse complement strand
AAAAAGGGCCAAAATATGAAGGGTCAAATTTTGAAGGTTGGAATTAGAAGAAATGCTTTCTGGGTTTTTCTGGGTTTTGGGCAAGGATCACCTTCCCAAATTCCTGGAATTTTCTGAGTAGTTTTCAGTGGGTAAATCGGAGGTCGAAGTTAAGCAGCAGTATGGTTTTGCAGCAGCCGTGCAGTTTCTGAGGAGCCTGTAGACACATAGCAGAAAGTGCCAATGGCAGGTGATGATGGTGCAAAGAGATTTTGGGAGATGCTCCTCAAATCAACACAGGATCTGTCGAGACAGATGGAGACGGTGGGACAGAGACTCACTGCGCTAGAGGTTAGGCAGCGGGAAACCCCAAGGGGTTTTCAGATTGGTGAGGGATCAGGCACATCCCACCATTTGCCGGAGCATGATGCCACTCAACATATGGCATCACATACACCCACACGTCCTACCATGCCCACTTTTCTGGATGAAGACATAGGGGCAGGAGCACAGCGAGAGCCGGAGCCGGGCCACATGGGTGACTATTTTGCAGAGTACCAGGCATACGGGCAGGAGTTCATGGAGGCTCTCTCGTTCAGAGACTTTGTTCAGCTCCGGCGTGATAGTAGACCTCACAACTTTCACAGAGGGAACAGGCGCTCACATGATGGGCGCTTACAGCGCACAGTGGACAGATTCCATCTACCGACATTTGACGGGTCATCCAGGCGCTCGAAAAAAGCTTGGGTGGACAAGTTGGATACCTCTTTCCAGCTTGACCGAGTATCGGAGAGGGAAACCATTAAAATGGTTACCTCGCACTTGGAGGATGAGGGAACACAGGGTTGCAGGGAGTCCGAGGTTACACCTAGTGTGACACAGGATTCACTCTCATTGCAGACCTCCTCGGCCGGGTCGGTTGATGTGGTAGTGGAGAAGGTAGAGCCTACCCCAGTAGAGCCATCCATTGAGTTGATGACCGAAGTCGCGTCCGAATCTTCGGGTGGTAGCAGCACACAGATGGGTGCAGTGTCAGGAGATGTATCCCCATTCGATGAGGCACTAGGAGATACAGAGGTATCGGATGATGGTCGCAGGCAGCGGTATCATCGGCTTCGGACGGACCTTCGAGTTTTGAGAGAGAAGGCCACGTCAGTACGGGAGGCCATTTTGTTGCAGGACCAGGAGCTGGAGGGTATGAGAGTGACTTGTGCCAAGTCGGCGGCCAAGTTGGTCCGCATTGGGGAACAACTGGATTCCCTGATGGTACAACCCGAGGGCACATTGCAGCATCAGATCATTCCCCTTCAGGGATGCATGGATGGGACTAGCAGTGTTGTTGGGTCATCTCTTTCCATTGGAGAGAGAGAGGCAGAGCCACCTAGTCAGAGCTCATATGTTGACTTGGATAGCGGTATGAGACGATCAGAGTTGCACAGGGTACAGCATCCACATGTTGAGGTTGGATGGAGAGAGATTTTGAGTTGGTACTCGGTGGAGCGGGCTATGGAGATGGTGATGGATCCGAGTGTAGCTCAGCAGGAGTTTCTATGCATGGGGATTATAGGAACCCCAGATTGGCATTGGGATCCAGGTGGGATCACCTATCATTTCCTAGGCAGGTTGGTTGCCTATGTCTTGGAGGGTACAGTTGGCCAAGCAGTAGAGCATGTGCATGCGCTAGGGGAGTTTGGGTCAGCTCCAGTGGCCAACCAGTTTATGGGCAGACTCCCTAGGTTGTTTTGGTATGACACTCGTACACAGGATCACGGGGTGGTCAACATACCTTGGCAGGAGTTTGTCGGAGGAAGTGGCATTGGCAGGCCACCAGATGGCGCCTTGTATGGGGCCGAGGATTCTTCACCTTTGTGTGGGGCACAGAGGGCGCAGCGGAGCCGAGCAGTGGTGGTAACACTACTGACCCATAGGGAGATTCACTTCTCGGACCCCTCGAGAAGGATTTGCAGTGATGATCCAATTGTCGGCGGGTATAGTGATGCGACGGTGGACATGGCGATACCGATTGGTGGTAGTCCGATATGTAGAGGCACAGCACTAGGACATCACATCCATGGATGTGTGGGAGCCTCTAGCAGTGACCAGTGGACTACTGGTGGACATGGAGCTACATGGTGGTGTACCGTAGTGTGTGGGACTGCATTGTGGAGTAGGAGTGCCCCACATCACATTGAGAGCACGCGGGGAGTGACAGATTCCTGGACACAGTCAGGGCACGAGACGGTACAGGGTGGTACAGCAGTAGCATGGGGTATCCAGCAGTATTCAGGGGTATACCGTAGTGTGCAGTGGCATGTTGAGGAGTACATGGATGACCGGTGGCTTGCGAGGGCGTACAGCACGGCACAGCAGGGTCTTAGAGTATTGCATCCAGGGAGACTCACAGACGGGGACACTGGGCTTACCTTTGGGGGTATTTCACCCAGGATCGATGAGGAGACAGAGGAGCGATACTTGATGGTATCTGTGGGGACTCACACATCCGACACTCTTCTACATCACTCATGGGCACAACTGATTTTGTTGTTGTCCTTTCGCACTTTGGGCATGAGCAGCAGGGTCCGTGAGGCACACCCAAGATATTTGGATGGCCCTCAGCACACTAGGCGAGAGACTTCTCAGCAGTGGCACTGGGTCAGTACGCTAAAGGATGTACCACAAATAGGGGATGAGATGAGAGGGTTGGAAAAATAGTTATAATCCTTTAGTCAATTAATTAATAAAATCTTAAACCAGAAATTTAATAAATTTAGGGTCCTAAATTATGATTAAATCTTTAAAGGCAAAATTTGTTGGTCCTTGGAAAACGATTTTGACAGCCCCAGGCCAAGGGAATATTGAGAATTTTAAGAAATATTGGACCCTTGGGCCCTGGTGGTTAAGTCTAGGTCAAAATTTTGGGGTAATTAACTCAAAAATAGTATTTTTGAGTTAATTAAAATTGAATTAAATGATAAATTCGTTTTTTCCCCAAAATTTTAATTTCAACGCTCCGGATTAAAAGATAATTAAATCTTTTGAACGGTTGAGATTATTTTGACGAGGATCATCCAAACTAGCCGTTAGAGATCTAGTCCTATAAATTTAGAGGTCTTTGTCATTCTTGAATCATCCGATCTCAGGATCGTGCACTTGCTCTTAGAAGCTCTTGTAAACTTTTTTGAGGAATAAAGCTAAAGACTTTGGGGTTACAAATCTGCATCTTCCTTCTCAGATCTATGTGGTGAATTGTCTCTAAACTCTGCTACTTGGTTTCTTGCATTTTATGATTGATGGCCTACATGGATTAATCTGCATACAGGTATCTTGTGCAGTTTTCTGGGTTTATAAAATAACATTCTGATTTTTCTAAGGGTCTCATGTTGTTTTCTTAAATCCCTATCAGTTTAAAGTTCAGATCTAAGTGTGCAGGGAATTTTTTTTTAAGATTGGGCGTCTGGGGAAGTCTTCGGTTGGACTAGCCGACTCTCAATAAGCATAAATCTGATAAGCTCTTTATTTGTTAAATTCCGGGTCTATCTTACGATATTTGTGATTTTGCAGGGTTTCGAAGGCTTGTGCCTCTCACTAAAATTTTAAATCTCTGAAAATTGTGCTAAAACGGATTTAAATCTGACCTTGAGGGTTTTAAACTTGTAAACTAGCTTGTATATTTGTAAATTTTTCAAGATTGTTAGGGTTTAATCATTAAAATTGTTTAGATCTAAGGCAGATCTAGCCTCCAAAGGCCAGATCTGGCCTCAAATCCCCACTGTGGGCGAATCTGGGCATTATTGGTTCAAGAATTTTGAAAATCTGAGTGTAATTGAAGAAAGTGTGCTGGGCGAATTTGTGTGTACTGGGTTCAATCGCTGTCAATTCCCATCCAATCTGCCCTCATCTGCTTTCGCTTTTCCATCATCTGCCATTAGAGTTCTGCATTTGTCTTGCCATCGACCTTGCTAATCGAACTCTGCATAAATCAACTCTGCCAATTGAACTCCTAAACGCAGATTCTATGCCCTTTGAAAGTCGTCTTCATTTTTCCTGTTCGAACTTTCCTGCCCGTCAGCCTCTTCGCGTGCCATTCCCATCTCCTTCACGCGTCCTCCATTTCAAACTACATTGCCGTCTGATCTTCCTACTCTGCCGCGTCCATATTCTCTGTCCAGCATCTGCCATTCGAACCCTTTTCCGTCTAGTCTCTGCAAGCCCTCTCCCTCTCTGTCGTCGACGTCCGTTCTCTACCTTCCAACCTGCACAACGAACAGTAAAAACACGCACACATAAATTTTAAAAAAAAAATCCCTTACGCATGTCTTAATTTTTTTTTCTATGCGTATTTGACTTTTTTCTTGTATATCGATTAACGTTGATTTTAGATTCGATTTTCTTTAGTTTAGGTTTCATTTAGCTTAGTTTTAATTTAGTTCTAAATTTAGATTTAGATTTTTGAATATTAAATTCGAATTTAACTTTAGTTTAACTTAGTTTAATTTTGATTTTTGTCTTGTTTAGATTTAGATCAACTTTAAAATTTAATTTTAGAGTTTAATTTAGATTAGTTTTGCTTAATTTGTTTTAGATTTAAGTTTCAATTTAGATTTAGATTTCTAACTTATTTTAAATTTAAAAAATAATAAAAAAATTATAAAAAAATCCTAAAAATCCTAAAAAAATATAAAATACAAAAATATAAAAAAATTTCAAAATTTCAATAGTCAAATGTGCTAATTTTGTTTTTATCTAAAGTTTTGACTATAGAGACATTTTCTGGATCGAAATTAATTGAAGCATCATAAATCTGGAAATCTTTCAAACATCTGGCATTTTCATTCATGGTTGTGGTGTTTTTCAATTGAATATCATTAATCAATCGTGTTTTAATAAGCAGCAGCAGTTAGTCATCACTTACTGGTTTATAATTGCATAACGGGATTCTGTTTGACTCCATAAGGCATTGGTCTTAACGTGATATCTAATCTAGATCTGTGGAATCTCGTTCATTTTATAAGTATTTGATGTTTTAGCTGTGTCTCCTGGATTTGTCATCCTCATTTATAATAGGGTCTACCTCCCTTAACTTGCAAGGAGACAGTTTAAAGAGAGAGTTTGGGGATAAGAGTGACAACCCCCAGTCTGAACCGTTGTCGCGGTGCCCTGAACAATCTGTGCGACAACAAGGAGCAAGCACAGGAAATCATGGCATTGTCCAATAGTCTCTTGGATATAAAAAGAAGACTTGAGACAATGGAAGCAAAGGAAAATGCAGTCCCACGGATTCAGGGAGAAAGCCGGGAAGCATACATGTTGAGGTTGGAAGGGGAAGACCTAGACAGATGGCTGGAGTTGATAAATGAGGAAGGAGAGCCTCCGGCCTCCACTTTCTCCACCTTCTAGACTATACATGGAGGATGAGGCTCATTGTCATCTGCTCAGGACAATGAAGACCTCTAACTTATGAGCAGGCCATGGAGCGAGATGGGCACTTGATAGCAGGGTGTTTTGGCAGTCATGAGGATGAGAGGAGCATATGTTCTTATGGAGGAGAAGTTCAGTTGGATTAGCTACCCAACTTGTCACCATCACAGGGGGTACCAACACATGATTTCTTGCAGAATTGGAGACATGACCGAGGCATGTAGCAGATCAAGGGTGTTCACATCTGGATGCTATTCATACATTCATAGCAGAGTTGGAGACATGAACACATTTGGAATATGTTGGAGTCATCAACACTTTGCGACGATAGTTGCGACGATACCGTGCACATGGATGCGACGATAGTTTGTGCAATGACATTTTGCGACAAAAGTTGCGACGATATTTCACACATGGAGTTGTGACGATGGATCATGTGAAAAAGGGATGATGTTTTCAAGGGATGACAACGCTTTGAAGTGGTGGAGGATGTAAGGCACCAACACTTCATGAGGCGTGTTTGGGGTAACAGGCGCACTCACCGGGCATTTGGAAGAAATTCAGGCGCCATGCGACAAAATGGGCGAAACGTCGCACCGTAGTGGCACGAGCGCGTGTGTGTAGCGGAGAGCGGCACAAAGGTGCGTTGTGGCGAGCGCGTCGCACTTGACCAACGAACATTGTTGGCAAGGCGACGTTTATACACTTGACGTCGCATTGTAGCCGAGTCAAGCCGACGGACGAGTTGGTGGAGTGGCCGATGTGTTGGGCGCGACCGACGCTACGTTACATGGGCGGATAGCAAAACGACAGTTCGACTCGGGTCGACTGAGAGACCCACACTCCACTTGATACGCGTATTAATAAGATGGGCACGTGGAAAGTGGAGGCATCAACGAATCATTCGAACAAGAACAATCAAAGGCAACCACGAGCATACCAATAGCTCGTTGGTGGAGTGACACGACGAACGGCGGAAGGAAGGCGAGGGCGAGTCAGGCGACACACGAGGGCATCCGCAGCACCGCAGGTCACGAGAGTCAGGCAGCACACGAGGGCGTCTGCAGCACCGCAGGTCGGGCAAGTCAGGCGCACGAGGGTGTCCGCACCGCAGTTCAGGGGAGTCAAGTGACCCACGACTAGGCGCCTCTGAACAAACTAAACTTTAGTTCGGAAGCCATTCTGGGAGCGTTGGGAGTCGGAATTGAGTGTCGTAATTTGAAAAATGGGCGTATTGACGGGTCACATCTAACCATACAGTTGGGGAGCGGATTGGACACAAAGGGAGCTCGTGGGATAGTCTGAACTGATTTGCAGTGCCGATTCGAGTGACCCGGGTGACCCGGTAGCACTTGGGCAGTTTTGTGCAGGATATTCCCAAGGTGAAATCTGATGATTGTAAATGATTGTTGTAGGCTATTTTGATGGTTGACAAGCCTTAGAGCTTGGTCAAAAGGCTAACTTGCCTTTCCAGGGAGCAGAAGTGGCTTCTACTGGATTGGAACTTATAATTTCATAATTATGAAACATATTCTCGGGCGGACTCATTATTAAGGGAGTTGCCCCTCCCTTGTATGTATGCACGTACTTGTGGATTGATAATGATGTTTATGTTTATTGCCGCATATTGAAAGAACATTTGTTTAACTAATTGAACAAGTGTTGCTAAAGGCGTAGTCTATATACTTGAGTATTTGGAAAAAGAAAAAGTACGGTAGTGCTGCCCCCGTCTATAGCGTGGTTGAAAGACACCGAAGGTATAGGGGCATGACAAGTGGTATCAGAGCCTGATTCCACACTTTATTAAAGGGTGATTCCAGGGCTTTTGTACTGAAGCAAGCAGGGACAACTCGAAGGTTGAAGTTGAAGCTTGATTGAGCAAACATGGATACCAATGCAGGGTTGTAGCACGTATTGGAGTTTGACACTATAGAGTTGAGCAAAGGCATGACCGAAGTCATGACCGAAGCTGAACAAATGAAGAAAGCAAGTTTGAAGGCTCAAGTCGAACTTGAGAACATGATAGGACGTTGGAAGGATACGAAGCAACAATATCACAAGGCTCTTGTGCAAGTGTTTGAACACTTGGAACACATTGGAGATGGGTTGATGGAGATGCAGGAATCTTTGGATGGACTATCTGGACAAGCTGCTGAAATTAAGAAGCTTGACATGGAGATACAACAAGGTGAACAAAGACTTCAAGAACTCTTTATTGAAAAGGCTCACTTGAAGGAAAGAAGCACCACGTTGCAGGCTAAAGTCAATTGCATGGAAGATGAGATCAAGAGGGACTTCCTTGATCCGAAACCTATTGGTTTGAAGAAAGAAAATTATACTTTGTCAAGTCCCTCAAGGACCGTAAATTCGTGACAAGTGGCAATACTCAAGTATATAGACTACGCCTTTAGCAACACTTGTTCAATTAGTTAAACAGATGTTCTTTCAATATGCGGAAATAATCATAAACATCATTATCAATCCACAAGTACGCCCATACATACAAGGGAGGGGCAACTCCCTGTTAATTATGAGTCCGCCCGTTAATATGTTTCATAAATATGAAATTATAAGTTCCAATCCAGCAAAAGCCACTTCTGCTCCTTGGCAAGGCAAGTTAGCCTTTTGACCAAGCACTAAGACTTGTCAACCATCAAACTAGCCTACAACAATCATTTACAATCATCAGATTTCACCTTGGGAATATCTTGCACAAAACTGCCCAAGTGCTGCCAGGTCACTCGAATTGGCACTGCAAATCAGTTTAGACCATCCCACAAGCTTCCTGTGTGTCCAATCCGCCTCCCAACTGTATAATTAGATGGGGCCTGTCAATACGCACATTCTGCAATTTACGGCACTCAATTCCGACTCTCGACGCTCCTGGAATGGCTTCCAAATTGAAGTTTAGTTCGTTCAGAGGCGCCTTGTCGTGGGTCACCCGACTCGCTCGACTTGCGGTGCGGACGCCCTCGTACGCTGCCCGACTTGCCCGACCTGCGGTGCTGCGGATGCGCTCATGTGTCGCCTGACTCCCCCAACCTACGGTGCTACAGACACCCTTGTGTGCCGCTCGACTCGCCCTCACCTTCCTTCCGCCGTTCACCGTGTCACTCCACCAACGAGCTGTTGGTTAGCTCGTGGAGTCCAACTCTTGTTTGTGACTATTCTTATTCGAATGATCCTCCACTCTCCCATATGCCCTCCTTATTAATACACGTAACAAGTGGAGTGTGGGTCGCTTGGTCGACCATAACAATTTCAGACAGAAGTTGGCAACAAGATTCAGACAGAAGTTGGCAACAAGATTTACCATCACATTTCAGACAGAAGTTAGCAACAAGATTCGGGCCACAAACGTTCTGCATGTACCAGGGTTGGGAATGAATTTGCTCTCAGTGTCTCAACTTCAGAACAAGGGTTGTGATGTATACCTTATTGGAAACAAAGTTTATGTCAAACATCCTAGCTGGAGCAAGAAGGCACGAATTGGAGTAATGAGTCATAAACTATATAAGCTCCAGCTTGAATCCCCCATGGCTCTGATTGGCAGTACAGACGAAAGGGATCTGAATGAATTATGGCATAGAAGGATGGGGCATCTACATCATGGAGCCTTGAAAATTCTCAAGAAAACTATCATAGGAGCTCCTGAACTCAGCATAAGGAGAGATGAAATCTGCAGGGGATGCGTACTAGGGAAGTATGTTAAAGTAGCATTTCCAAGAAGCAACAGCAGGGCCAAGAGCGTATTGGAGTTGATACACTCAGATATTTGAGGTCCAATGTCCACAACCGTTCTCAATGGTGCATCAAAGTATTTTGCTACCTTTATTGATGATCATTCAAGAAAGACTTGGATCTATTTTCTCAAAACCAAAGATGAAGTCTTTGAACGTTTCAAAGAGTTCAAAGCGTTGGTAGAAAATGTAACAGGAAATAAGATCAAGAAGCTGCAGTTCGATAATGGTGGAGAGTATATCGATAAAGACTTCACCAGTTTCTGCGCAAAGGAAGGCATCAAGAGAGAATGGACAACTCCATACAATCCAAAGCAAAATGGAGTTGCAGAAAGGAAGAACAGGACCATTGTAGAAGCTGCAAGGGCAATGCTATATGACCAAGATATGCCCAACTTTTTATGGGCAGAAGCCTGTAATACAATTGTGTATGTGCAGAATAGAGTGCCCCATAGAGCATTGGGGAAGGTCACTCCTGAGAGTGTGTTCACAGGCAGCAAGTTGGAGGTGAGCCATATTAGGATATTTGGTAGCATGGTGTATTGTCATGTTCCAAATGAGAAGAGGAAGAAGTTGGATCAGACTGCAGGAAAAGGGTTATCTGGTGGGCTATAGTGAAAATGCAAAAGCATATCGCATCTATATTCCAGAAAGCCGGAAAATCGTAATGAGGTGGGATGTGAAATTCATGGAGGAGAGAGTCTTTAGAAAATCTCCGAAAATGGCTACAGATACACACATTGAGGAGGATCCACTAGTACAACCTCAATGCCTACAAAGGATGGGTCAAGTGCCTCTCCATGGCACAAGAATTATGAGGATATTTCCTCCGAAGAACAGCGGGCATGAGAGCAGGTAAGACCACCCACTACTAGCAAAAGACCGAGCGGAGAACTCCAACAAATTCTAAAGGATACAGAAGAAGTTGTTGGAGCCCCTAGAGACGGGAAGAGGGTACGAAGGCAACCTGACAGATACCAGGCCCTAGTAGCTCAGGTTGGAGAACCCTCCAGCTTTCAGGAAGCAGCTCAGCATCAGGTGTGGGTGGATGTCATGGTGGAAGAGTATAGCTCCATCATGACAAACGATGTCTGGCAAGTAGGCCCTAGACCACATGATAGATCAGTTGTAGGATCAAGGTGGATCTACAAGATCAAGTATGCTGCAGACGGCAACATAGAGAATTTCAAGGACAGATTTGTGGCTAAGGGGTATGCACAAAAGAAAGGGATCGATTATGAGGAAGCCTTTGCCCCTATAGCACGCTACACTTGCATCAGATTGTCATCTATCTAGCAGTGTAGATGGGATGGGAGATTCACCAGATGGATGTCAAGACAACATTCTTGAATGGGGTGATAGAGGAGGAAGTGTACATAGAACAACCAGAGGGCTTCGAGACACATGAGTAGAAGACTCATGTTTGCAGGCTTAAGAAAGCCTTGTATGGTTTAAAATTAGCCCCCAAAGCGTGGTATGGGCGAATTGATAGCTATTTGCAGAAGTTGGGGTTATCAAGAGTGACGCAGATCCCAATCTCTACTATCTGAGGGTAGGGGATGAGTCGTTAATCCTGGTATTATATGTGGATGATCTATTTCTTACTAGATCATCCAAGATCATCAAGGACAACAAGGAGAATCTGGCTACAAAATTCGACATGAAGGATCTAGGGCAGATGCACTATTTTCTTGTCTTGGAGGTCTGGCAGCGGAAGGGAGAAATCTTCCTGGGGCAAGGAACATACACTACAAAAATCTTGAAGAAATTTTAGATCGAAGACTGTAGACCCATGGCCACACCTATAATTACAAATTGGAAGAAGATAGACACAACAAAATATGATGAGGTTGATCCCAACTTGTATAGGTAGCTCATCGGATTATTGATGCATGTGGTCAATACTAGACCAGACATATGTTATGCAATGAATACCCTCAGTCAGTTCATGGTGGAATCAAGGAGGGCTCACTGGGCAGCAACCAAACATGTTCTCAGATATCTGAAGGGGACAATCGAATATGGATTGAAGTACACCAAGGGCAATTGTAATATTCCCAATTAGCGATAGCTAATTGGAAATATTAATTTTGATTAATTTTTCCTTGTATAGTTAAAATATAAATAAAGTGGGTAAAAGGAGAATGTGACTCACTTAAAATAAAACACACTCCCTAAAGTCACCTAGGAGACATAACGTTGTGGTCAAGGTGGGCCAAGGGGGCCAAGTGACAACGAAGGGGGTGACATACTTAGGCAGCGTGGGCCTAGCCAGCGCAGATGAGTTGGCAGTGTGGGCCTAGCCAGCGCAGATGAGTTGGCAGCGTTAGCGTGAACGTGGTCGGGCCAAGGAGAGAGGGAGGCTCACCAAAGATAAATAAAGGGGAGGCTACCTCATTTCTCTCATTTATGATTATGCATTTTGGAGTTTGTCTCTAGACATTGAGCACGCTTGCTATTTAGCTAGTCTGCACGTACTGTTCAGTACACCGGGTGTATCTGTGCAGAGATCCCAACCTCAGCCCCGGGAGAATTCAAGTGCTTGCTCGGGTGAGGAGTCCTATCATATTTTGCAGGGAGAGATCGAAGCTTCAGCCATTGAGGAGCATTCCTTGGAGAGACTGCGCAGTTTTAGAGAGGGAGGATGTAGATCTAGTTGGGGAAGTTCTAGATCGAGGTTATTTCGGTGGATTCAGACAGGGGGATTAGGGAAGGGATCAACCCTTACCTATTGGAGACATTTTGCAGAGGGAGAGGTCGTATTTTGCAGTGTTTCCTTCAAGGTCAACATTTTCCCTTGAGGGATAGCGTAGTGCCTCAAAGGAGGTATTTTCCAGGGTCAGCCATTCTTGAAAAGCTCTCTGGGTTTTTCTGGGTATTGGGAGTAGAGGTCGTTCCCAGAGTTTCAACATTTTTCGAGTTGGGGAGCAGCCCCAAAGACTCGTTTCATTCCAGAAGTTGCAGCAGCACGGCAGCATTTCCAACAGCTTGGAGACTACGCAGTTGATAGAGGGAACAACCATTCCACACATTGTTCTGAGAGTATTTCTACACTTGCCTTGTGCAAGTCGAGGTGCCATCATTCTGATCACCTTTGTACTTATTTCTTATTTCTTAGTATTAATAAAATGGCTCAGCATTCTCCATATTGTGTATTTTGTCTCATGGTTTGTCTCTAGTTGCTGTGTACCTTGTTTGTGTGCTTTATATTACTGTTTATTTCCCTTCGGGATATTACAGTGGTATCAGAGCTCATAGACCTGGCTTAGCCTGTGGAGCAAAGTTGTCTATGACACCAGAAGAGAAGCCATATATTTGCTACAGGGGTAGGAAGTACCGTGACCGAGAGCATAGGTTGCAAATCACCTACGGAGAGGGTGACTGCGCTCCAGTAGTGGACGCAGAGCAGGAGGAACCGATGGCAGAGGAGAAAGATGTCGCGAAGGAGTTTGGGGACATGCTCATCAAGTCAGTACAGGATCTATCTAGGCGAATAGAGGAGATAGGGCAGAGATTCACAGCAGTAGAGTCCAGACAGCGTGAAACCCCAAGGGGTTTCCACATTGGAGAGGGATCGGGTACGTCCCATCATTTGCAGGGGCACTATGCAGCACAGCATGTGGCATCCCATACACCCCCATGCTCCACGATGCCCACTTTTCTGGCAGCAGATACAAGGGTGGGAGTACAGCAGGAGCAGGAGCCAGCCCACATGGGTGATTTTTGCTGAGTACTAGGCCTATGGACAAAAGTTCAGAGATGCACTCACATTTCACGATTTTTGTCTTGCTCAAGTGGGACAGTAGACCCCGCCATCATCACAGGCGGAACAGACATTCTCAGGACAGAGATATGCATCGTATTGTGGGCAGGTTTCACTTGCCAAATTTTGACGGTTCGTCAAATAGTTCGGCAAAGGCATGGGTAGAGAAGCTGGATATATATTTCCAGCGCAACCAGATGGCGGAGACAGGGGCCATCAAGGTGGCAGCGCTGCATCTAGATGGCGAGGCCCAAGATTGGTGGTTTCACAGGATGGCTACACTCGGGCACTCGACAGTGATAGCTTATGCCGAGTTCACTCGGAGGTTGATAGAGAGGTTTGATCAGAGGGATCCGGAGGAGCATTTTTTTGAGTTGACGAAGCTCAAGCAGACAGGGAGTCCGGACACATACATCTCAGATTTCCTGAGACTCTCAGTGATGGTGCCAAATTTATCCACAGCACGAATGATCTACATGTTTATTGACGGTTTAGCAGAGCCTCTTTGGGGATTGGTCCGGTCCATTAGGCCAACCACACCTCATGATGCAGTTGGCAGGACCCGAGATTTACAGGATGCTTTACCCCGGACCAGAGCACCTTACCCTCAGAGAACGGCTTTCCAGCCCAAGGGGGAGGACGTGATGGTTCCGCCTCCAAAGGAGAACCAGAGCAGAGGACCGATAGATGATGAGACCAGGAGGGATTTGAGGAGGAAGAGACTATGTTTCACTTGCCAGGAGCCATGGGCACTAGAACACCGTTGTGCTGCGGGCAAGGCACATTATATTGAGATCTTCTCCGAGAGCAGTGGAGAAGAAGATGAGTACGACGACATAGGTGCAAGGGGGAGCCATGCAGCACAGAGACAGGGTCATCTGTCGCCTCCACCACCAGGAGCAGGAGGTGCATCTTTCGCACCTATTGGAGGAGCCCTTGCAGCGTTGCGAGGAGTTCCCAAGTATTTGACACTACGTGTCTGAGGTACAGTGCGAGGGCAGCGAGTGTCAATACTAGTAGACAGTGGGGCAACCCACAACTTCATTGATGCACAGTTGGTAGAGCAGAGAGGCATTCCAACAAAGAGTTTTGACGGGTTTTCAGTGTTGGTTCCAGGGGACCAGACCATGCAGTGTGCCAGATACGTTCCAGCATTGGCAATGACGATGGGCACTTACACACTGACCGCTACTTCTTTGTGGTGAACATTCCGGACACCAACGTGATATTGGGAGTGCAGTGGCTGATCACTCTAGGAAAGGTCACCACGGACTAGGAGGCCTTGGAGATGGAGTGGGATGATAAGAAGACAGGGAAGCACAAGAAGATATGTGGCATGCATACTTATCCACCTCAGATAGTCTCAGCTCACCGAATGGAGGCAGACTTCCGGAAGGGAGATATAGAGTGGGCAGTGGAGCTGCGTGCTTCAGAGGCAGGATCTATAGAGCAAGCTGTGCACCCAGAGGTGCAAACCCTTCTTGACAGGTGTTGAGGAGGTAAATCCTACGCGGACGGGCGATCCTACTAGCCGGATCGGGTCCTGGCAACGATCAAACACGCTACGATTACGGTTCCTAATTGTAAATAGACTTGCGGAGGTAGGCTTACACCGGAATCCAACGCGCTCGTTTTGCGGAAGAGGTGGTGCTCCGTTCCTTTGCCACAGCGAGATCACAATCCTCACGATCTCCGTGACCGGACACCTGCACATGCAAGAAACAACACAAACGCAAGCATAAAATCCAGTACATACAACTATATGTCAGTCGAAGAGGACATAACTCATGAACATGATCAAGAACAAGAGTGGAACCATAACCAATGGTCGCTTAATATTAATGAGTCAAAAAGAAGAATACAACCAAAGCTTCGACACCGAATTCTCCTTTGGCGGGTCGTCAGCAGAACATGTCTCGATAAAGCCTGTCAAGGATGGGACAAGCCTCTCTCTCCGATACTTGGCAATAGTCTCCTTGCTTGGATTTGGCCTTAGGGAATCAAGAAGGCTTTTGCAGCATGAAAGCTCTTGGGAACTTAGAAATTCTGCCACTCTTTTTAACTAGCTTGCAATGGAAATGGGCAAGCTTTTATAGAAGGAGGAAGGGGAGTTGGGATCCCTATAATTATGGGATTGGCCCTATCATCAAGGAAGCTTCCATGAGAGGTGGCAAACCACTTCCTCTCTATGGAAATCCATAGCCAAACCTCCCAACTCAAGATAGAAATCAATCTAGGAATTTGTTAGGATGAAACTTCCGCCTTTTATTTTTTTAAAACACCTCTTAATATGGTTGGCGCGGGTGCGGCTCTATGACAGAGCGCCAATTGGCGCGCCCTCTTTGGAGGATTTCCCTCTTGGCGCGAGGGCTGAACTATGGAACCGCGCCAATGGAAAAAGAGCTATTTTTAGGGTTTTTTGCAGGGAGATGTCTTCAGGGAAATTAAAGCTCATCTTCAGAGGGATGCAATGAAAGTATTTTCAAGTCTTAACTCTGCCCACAGGTCACGGAATGAGCCCTCCAATGTGCGGGATGGGGATTGTAGGGACAGTGAAAAATTGTTGTGTAACAGATGCCCCCTAAAGCATGAGGCCCAAAAGAGAGAGAGAGGGGTGAAATGCTTTACGAGAACATGCCGACCGAAAACACCGCCATCGGAAAACCTACGGAGCGAAGTACAACTGATGTCTCAGATACATGATATATATGCGTGGTATGGGCGCAGCCATCCATAACAGAGTGTACAATAATCTAGATCCAAGGCATGGATGCAGCCATCCAATGAAGATCGATAAATAGACTTAGGTATGGTCGCAGCCATCCAATCAGTGAGTCATGTAAATAATCATAATAATCCACAAACTCGCAGCCTGGATTACAGCAGACGCAATCCAGGGTCTTTCGCTCCATCTCGACCCGAACAAAGTACAAGTTCAAGCATGCGAATATGTGAGCTGAAGTCGAACATGCAAGAACATCGTCTGATTACCAGCCAATGATGAAAGCTGTTAACAGACGCGAGAGGTACCACCATTAATGCCAATGGTCCTCAAGGTACTACGGGTACAATCTACGGCATGTGAATAATGAGCTGACGTCGAACACCCACAAAATCACTCGATCGGAGGCCAATAATGAAAACCTCACGTCGAATGCGAAGAACGTGCCATTGAGGCATGCAGGCTCCAAGGTACCAGAAGGGAGTCTCTAGACCAACTTCCTGGATAATAAGTTGAAGTCGACAGGAAGTGACCTTGATCGAAGGTGGGCCATAGTGTTTCCCACATCATCGACACGAGACAGAGGAACATAATGTTTTTGTGAATCAGGATCAGATGAGAATCAGAGGAAGGTTGGTACTTGCAGAGGTCAACTTCTCTTGAACATATTAGCGGCACGACAGTGGATTTCGCAGTATTTGACATCAAAAGATCAGAGGTCATAGTGACGAGGCAAAGAGCAGATGAGAGGTCAAAAGGGATTACCCAAACCCACGGAGGCAAGTGAAAAACGAGATGAGATGTCCCCAACCCGACACGAATGCGGACAAGTGCCATGTTCAAGAGCAGCATACTGCCGACACGACAATGATGCTTGTTCCATTTTCCCCACCATCTCGGTGAGTACCCCTTTATTTTTACACAAGCTTGAAGAGGATACCATATGCTTGTCATATAAATCCGTCGTTCGGACAAATCCATCCTAGTACATTTAACGAGCCCTAGGAAGGAGGAACTCGAATATCGTAATTACGACTAAATCCAATGTCATCAAGGTTTAACGAGTCTGACAAAGGAAGAACTCGGCGTCTTTTCATGTTTAGAGAGTCTGAAAAGACAGCAGAAAAGTAAACTCCAACGGTCCCTTTTCGTAAATAGTTCCTCAGACTCGAAAAGGTAGAAAACAATATCTGAGAAAACCTCCTAGTCACGATAGGCTAGGGTATTCCTTTTTCGTAAATAATCTATCCCAGCCCGAAAAAGGGGTAAACGTATACTGGGTAGATGTCGTTTCACAGCCACTTTAATGAGATCAAAACGACAAGTGACTCAGCAATCTTTTCATGTTTAGAGAGTCAGAAAAGAGCTGAAAGATGACTCCTCCTGGAGGAACGAGTGGTATAAAGGGTAGCAACTGGTTCCTGTAATGGTGGAACTGCTCAAAACAAGTAAAGGTTAAGAGGCTGGCTAACAAGACCACTCATCGCAGCTATTCCTCAGGAACGGGTAAAACAACCAAGTGAAGGCATATGATCGGCCAAGTAGATAGTGACGATGGAGTGAGAAAACCAAGGCTCATCTAGCAAAAACAGGCTGATAAAATGGCAATCACAAGGGGTAAAATGAGAAAGGTTTCATTTTTACACAAGCTTGAAATCAGGAAAACTCTGTTTGAAGTTGGTTTCATTTTTACACAAGCTTGAAACAAAGATAAACTATGCTTGAAACCAGTTTCATTTTTACACAAGCTTGAAATGGAAACAAACTATGCTTGAAAAAGTAAGCATGCCCCCAGCATGGTGACTCAATTCGAGGTACATGCCCCCCAAGCTTCAGTCCATATGAA
The DNA here is from genome assembly GCA_034641835.2 of Pinus albicaulis. Taxonomy (NCBI): domain Eukaryota; kingdom Viridiplantae; phylum Streptophyta; class Pinopsida; order Pinales; family Pinaceae; genus Pinus; species Pinus albicaulis. The sequence goes on along the minus strand of CM076584.1, from coordinate 920,092,016 downwards.
AGGCAGATGGAGTGAAGGTTCAAGATACGAGATCATGAGAAAGACTCGACTGGGATTTTACGAGATCTAACAAAGACTCGAATTGAACAAGGAGGTGTTTCATTGTTTTAACGAGGTTGACACATTAAAAGAACTATCCTCGGACACCCTTGTTTCATTTTTTAAGGAGCTTGACACAAGACAAGGAACTCTGCGCCGACAACCTTGTTTCATTTTTTAAGGAGCTTGACACAAGCAGAACGAACTATGCTCTGACCAGCTTGTTTCATTTTTTAAGGAGCTTGACACAAGAAAACGAACTCTGCTCCGATCAGCTTGTTTCATTTTTTAAGGAGCTTGACACAAGAAAACGAACTCTGCTCCGACACCCTTGTTTCATTTTTTAAGGAGCTTGGCACAAGACAAGGAACTCTGCTCCGGACAAACCTGGTTTCATTTTTTAAGGAGCTTGACACAGGAAAAGAACCATGCTCCGACCGGCTTGTTTCATTTTTTAAGGAGCTTGACACAAGAAAAGAACCATGCTCTGACAACCTCATCATAATGAACAAGAAGTCATCGCTTCCAAGATTTCCACTCCCGATGGAAGGAAAACATCCTGGAATTCAGGACCCAATGCCCCCAGCACCTGATGCACAATGGCACTATCACTGAGTACAGGCATGGGGAAAACATCCTGGAATTCAGGACCCAATGCCCCCAGCACCTGATGCGCAATGGCACTATCACTGAGTTCAGGCATGGGGTAGGTAGCCACGTAGTTGACCTTCGGTGGGGCAGATACAATGGGTGGATAAAAACCAGGAAGGGATGATGGCGGGCCAGCTGCCATATTAGGACCAAAGAACGAAAGCTGATCAATGGTCACGATCCGTCCTTCATGCGGAAAACAAACCACACGGAAAAGGGAGGAGACAAGCGTTCCCATGGCATAGGTGTAATCACGCCCCAAAAGCAGATTGAAATCCAAGGGGCCTGGAACAACCATCACGTCCATATGGACAGTTTTACCTCCCAAAGTAACAGGTAACCTTGGAAGAATCCCTAACGGTTGACTCGTTCTTCTGTTAAATGCCAAAAGATTCCGCGTAACAGGCGCAAGCGGCGGTGAGCCAAAAGCTTGCCAGGTAGTTGAGGATAGAACACTAACAGACGCGCCTTCGTCTATAATGGTGCTGGGTACGACCAGACCAAAAGCCTGTACTGTGATCTCGAAAGGCACATAAGACAGAAGGCAGTATCCTGAAAATCGATTCCAATCAAAGGAAGCAACCAAACTACTCGGAGGGGCTACCATCGGACCAAGATGGTCTTCCCCTGGTGTTACGAAAGAAGGAGCATCCTCCACAACCTCCATCTCGAAGGCGGGAGGAATATCCTCCGGGACCTCCATCACGGGAGGCAGAGGAGCAGCTTCTTGAGATATGGGGACAGGAGAATATTTCTCCAAGTCCGAAGAATCTGAAGAAATAAGAAGAACCTGGGTGGGATGAGGTCCACTCTCAACGGAAAAGACCTGGTGCACCGTAGAAGGGACCAGCTCAACCGATCCCATGACCAATGGTTGGTCGGGAATGGATTCCTGAATCTGAATTTCCGAGGGAGTGGGATTGACCAAGGACGACTCTTGACCAATCATAGGATCAACTGGTGGAGGACTCAAAGAAAGCTGTTTATAACCAGCCGGGAGGCATGGTGTAGAAACGGTTGCGTTGTCCAAGACTCTTTTGGCTTCATCCATATACGGACAAAGGTGAATGGCATGGTACCCTTCACACAACTTACAGGGATTGGTAATCTTACCCTGCTTCTTAGGAGTTTTACCAGCACCAGCTGAAGACGTGCCCCCAACCTGACTCCTGGAAGCCAAAGGCAACGGTGGACGACCGTTGGACCATACTTCGAGCACCTTGGGAATGCTAGGGCAGTCTCGAAGAAGATGGTCTCCCATGCACAACATGCAAGGGAACTTGACTTTTCGTGGAGGGTTGGGAGGTTTATCAAGAGGAGGTGTTTCAGAAGCAGTAGCAGCAGATTTAGCCTCTCGCTTATCAGAATTCTTCTTCTTTGTCTTCTTCTTCTTCTTCTTAGCCACCTGGTTACTCGAATCCAGACTTTCACCAGGCGAAGTAGAAGATGAGGACACGAAATAAGGCGAGAAAAGAGGAGAGGTCCACCTTGGAGAATCAACATGATGTGGTTCGGGTGGAGGAGCTGATTGACCAGTAACAGAGACATTTGGAACGACAGAGGTCGAGAACAACCAAACAGGCAACCCAACAGTTAACCCAGGAAGGGACAACGTTGCCATGTAAGGAGCACCAACATTTCCAAAAGGAGGAAACGGACCAGGATTCCCATCGGAGGGGATTCCTTGGTTGGTGAACTCCGGAAAAGTTGCCATCAGAAACGATCTTCAGAACAACACCCTAAGGAAACTAACTTTAACCAGGAATATTTCGTGGGCAGTTGATTTTTAAAACATTGAAACAAAACTCTGCTGTTTCATATTTTAAGAGTCGAGAAACAGGCAAAAGGTGACTCTATCGCTTTCAGATTGGAAACAAGCATGAAAGGACAAGCGCTTGATGACCTTTTCAAATTTAAATAGTCAGAAAAGATCGAAATGACTACTCAGGAATACTAGGCAAAAAGGGTGTACCAAATAACCGTGAACTGCAATATACACCTTGGTTTCAATAATGAAAGAGAAATCAACCAAGGAATTTCCGTACGTACAGGCAATCTCCCCGAACGCTGTGTCCGGTGTATCACGGGTATAGGGCGGCCGACTCGGATTCCTATGGATAAAGGATAGAAACCTAGTGGGGTCTCCCTTTATATACTCGACGGTACGGGGAGCACAAGTCTGACTAGTGCTGTCTAAAACCAAGAGGCGAACGACAGCTACTAGGTTTAAATACGCCGGAACACGTCTCTAGCCTAGACCTTTAACTGTGTCAATAATGTTTCAATGCTTCCTTAGGTAAATTGAGTAAATTTTATGGTTGATCTTCAATTATGTTTCGGTTTCAAGGCTCTACCGTATGTCATATGACAATCTCCTATATGCAGCTATATGAGAAAAGAAATATTTCAATTCGATGAATGCTATCTAGTTAAGGGAAGAGCTTCAAACAATGATGCAACAAACAACAACACTGTAAAACAAAACTTTCCAAACTAGATGACTTTCACTATCCAAAAGTATTCTAAAACATTCAACGAAGCGAATTATGCAATGTAATCTATGCAAAATTCTCTTTTCCGAAAACTATGCAATTGTAATCTATGCACAATTTCCTTTTTCTTTTCAAATGATAAGAATGCACTCAATGCATTTTTCGATGAAATGAGAATCTACTTAATGCATGCTTTTAATGAAAGAGAATGCACTCAAAGCGATTTTTAGCTTTCAAACATTAAACAATGTGATCTAAGTTCAATGATAAATCTCAAAATACTCTTCAATGCAATGTGATCTAATGCATTTTAACAAAAAGAACACTTTGAGATGAAAACTAAATAAACACAAATCTTCTTAATGAAGGATGAATGCAAAAGAGATGTAAACAAACAATAAGAATGCAATCGTTGTTTCAAACACTTTGTCACGAAATCCCTCAAAAGGCGACAAGACATATGAGGTCAAACACAAAGAGGACTTCCAAAGCAAGAGATCAAAACAAGGCATTCATTCCCTTTTACATCAAACAATCATGGAAAGAAGACATTCCAAACAATGAGCAATGTAATCTATGCTCATATAGGGAAAAGAACGGAAGGGAAAGACACACTGGTGAAGGATTTAGGGAAAAAATCTCAATTTTCACACACCCTGAAATTGGCTCGACTTGTACATTGACAACTAGCGCCAACTGGCGCGACTTGTACATTGAAAACTAGCGCCAATGGCCAATTGGCGCGGGTTGCTAATTGACAACAAGCGCCAACGCCTGAAAATGAAAAAAACAAAGAATTTCTCCCAATCAAGACCAGACTCACCACTTCCAGCAGAATCTCCAAGACTCAAATGAACCATGTAATCTAGGCTCAAAGCGAAGCAAAGCTAAACACACAGATCAAGCTCAGAAAGCTCAAAATAGAGCAAACCCCAGCAGTCCCCAGCACTGGCGCGACTGTCAGGCTGAAACTAGCGCCATATCAAGATTGGCGTGGGTAATACATGAACAACTAGCGCCAATTGGCGCGACTGTCATGCTAAAAAGCGCGCTAGTCAAGTTTGCTATGCCAAAATAGAAAATAAGCAATCTAAGATCAGACCAGTGATGTTCAAGCTATCAAAGACCCAAATTCACAGAAAGAACCAGCCCAGAGAGCTGGCCAAGCAAGCAAGGCCAAGAAATTGACCGAAAAGAGAAGACAATACTCCAAGTTGTTCAGTCCGTAAACCAAACCGGAGATTGACTGAAGCAGCGTTGATCTACTCCGCTAATGCAGAGCAAAAGCGTTTCGAAGGCTATCTGGCTGTACTTCAGGCTCCGTCTATAGCTTACAAATCAAACAACAAGCTGAGTCCCCAGCGGAGTCGCCAAATTGTTGAGGAGGTAAATCCCCTCTGCGGACAGAGGCGATCCCTACTAGCCCAGATCGGGTCTAGCAACAATCAAACATGCTACAGTGCAGGTTCCTAATTGCAAATAAACCGACTTGCGAGGAAGGCTTACTTGGAATCCAACGCTGTCATTTGTAGAAGAGGTGGTGCTCCCGTTCCTTTGCCCTGGAAGATCACAATCCTCACGATCTCCGTGATCGGACACCTGCACATGCAAGAAACAACAAAAACGCAAGCATAAAATCCAGTATATACAACTATATGTCAGTCGAAGAGGACATAACTCATGAACATGATCAAGAACAAGAGTGGAACCATAACCAATAGTCGCTTAATATTAATGAGTCAAAAAGAAGAATACAACCAAAGCTTCGACGCCGAATTCTCCTTTGGCGGGTCGTTAGCAGAACATGTCTCGATAAAGCCTGTCAAGGATGGGACAAGCCTCTCTCTCCGGATACTTGGCAATAGTCTCCTTGCTTGGATTTGGCCTTAAGGGAATCAAGAAGGCTCTTGCAACATAAGGATGTGAAAGCTCTTGGGAACTAGCTTGCAAAGGAGATGAGCAAGCTTTTATAGATGGAGGAAGGGGAATTGGGATCCCTATAATTATGGGATTGGCCCTATCATCAAGGAAGCTTCCATGAGAGGTGGCAAACCACTTCCTCTCTATGGAAATCCGTAGCCAAACCTCCCAACTCAAGATAGAAATCAATCTAGGAATTTGTTAGGATGAAACTTCCGCCTTTTATTTTTAAAAAACACCTCTTAATATGGTTGGCGCGGGTACGGCTCTATGACAGAGCGCCAATTGGCGCGCCCTCTTTGGAGGATTTGCCCCCTTGGCGCGAGGGCTGAACTGTGGAACCGCGCCAATGGAAAAAGAGCTATTTTTAGGGTTTTTTGCAGGGGGAGATGCCTTCAGGGAAATTAAAGCTCATCTTCAGAGGGATGCAATGAAAGTATTTTCAAGTCTTAACTCTGCCCACAGGTCACGGAATGAGCCCTCCAATGTGCGGGATGGGGATTGTAGGGACGGTGACAAATTGTTGTGTAACAACAAGTATGCTACGGTATTTGGGGAAATACCGTCAAGACAGCCGCCACTGGATCGGGGATTTGAGCACACTATCGAGTTGGAGCAGGGCATACAGGTTGTCATCACCACACCCTATAGGCACCCCAAGGCCTATCGGGACGAGATTGAGCGGGCTATCCATGAGTTGCTAGCTCTTGGACACATTTGGCCTAACACCAGTCCTTTTGCTTCTTCAGTAGTACTGGTGAAGAAGAAGGAAGGCACATTGAGGATGTGCGTTGACTACAGGGCCCTAAACAAGAAAACAATGAAGAACAGGTACCCTATCCCACGGATTGACGAGCTGATGGATGAGTTGAGGGGGGCGCAGTTCTTCTCGAAGATTGACTTGAGATCCGGGTACCACCAGATTCGCTTGAGGGAGCAGGACATTCCCAAGACTGCTTTCAGATGTCACTATGGCCATTTCGAGTTTTTGGTGATGCCCTTCGGGCTAACCAATGCACCAGCCACCTTCCAGTCATGTATGAACCACATCTTCCGCAGTCATATGAGGAAGTATGCACTGGTGGTCTTTGACGACATATTGATATACAGCAGGACATGGGAGGAGCATCTCCAGCACATAGAGGCAGTATTGCGTATTTTGGAGGAGCAGCAGTTTTATGCTAAGCTCTCCAAGTGTGAGTTCAGGTTGACAGAGATGCTCTATTTGGGGCACATCGTCGAGGTGGACGGAGTGAGGGTCCACGAGGAGAAGATCAGGGCCATCAGGGATTGGCTAGAGCTAAAGAACGTGACGGAACTTCGAGGGTTTGTGGGTATCTGCACCTACTACAGGAAGTTCGTCAAGGGATTTTCCCAACTTGTTGCACCCCTTACAGATCTAACCAAAAAGGGGGCATTCAGTTAGACGGATACAACACAGAGAGCTTTTGACAGGCTCAAGGAGGTGATGAGCAGCTGTTTGGTGTTAACATTGCCAGACTTCACGCAGCCCTTTGTTTTAGAGTGTGACGCGTTGGGAGAGGGGATAGGCGCGGTTTTGATGCAGGGAGGCCACCCCATAGCTTTTGAGAGTCGAAAGCTCCTACCACATGAGCGGTTGTATGCCATATACGACAAGGAGATGTTGGCCATCATGCATGCATTGGCCAAATTCCGGCAATACCTGGTGGGCAACAAGTTCAGGGTGAGGACAGTCCACAACAGCCTCAGATTTTTCTTAGAGAAAAAGCAGTTGCAGGAGGGGCAGCAAAAGTGGGTCAGTAAGATCCAGGCTTACGATTTTGACATCGAGTATGTCAAGGGGAAGAACAACGTGGTGGCTGATGCACTCTCACGCAAACCAGCAGTGTTGTCCCTGATGAGTTTAGACATGGATTGGAGGGCTTGGTTGTTGGTGGAGTACTCCAAGGACCATTTTGCCTGTGATATTTTGGATGGGCAGGTGACGGATGATAGGTACAGGGTGATGGATGAGATCATCTATTACAGGGACAGGATCTTCTTGATTGAAGACTCTCAGATCAAGAAGAAGATATTGAAGGCTTCTCACGATTCACCACTACCAGGCCATCAGGGGTTTACCAAAACCTACAGGCCATCAGGGAGAGATTCTCTTGGAAGGGCCTCAAGGAGGGCGTACTCCAGCATGTCAGGGAGTGCGAGGTTTGCCAGCGCAACAAAGGGGAGATGAACCATCCGGCAGGTTTAGTGCAGCCTCTTCCCATACCAGAAGGGAAATGGGAGAGCATTTCGATGGACTTCATCACAGGGTTGCCCACGGTGCAGGGCAAGGACTGCATATTTGTAGTCGTTGATCGACTGACAAAGTATGCTCACTTCTTTGCTATATCCGCACATTACACAGCAGCACAGGTGGCGGAGCTATTCTTTCGGGACATTTTCAGGTTGCATGGTCTCCCAAAGACCATCGTCAGTGACAGGGATAGCCGCTTCATGGGCGGATTTTGGCAGGAGCTTTTCCGTTTGGTGGGCACAGAGTTGACACCGAGCACTAGCTACCATCCTCAGACAGATGGACAAACCGAGATAGTGAACAAGTGGCTAGAGGGCTACTTGCGCAACTATGTTAGTGGGCAGCAGAGGGCTTGGTTGAAGTGGCTGCACTTAGGAGAGTACTGTTACAACAACACTCATCACATGTCTATCGATATGTCTCCATTTTATGCAGTGTATGGATATCATGCTCTTTCTTTTGTTGACATGATGTTTGGTGCCAGCAAGGCTCCTAGAGCCAAGGATTGGATCCAAGAGAGTCAGGACATCTTCCGAACTCTCAAGGACAACATGGCTACCTATTGGAGACATTTTGCAGAGGGAGAGGCCGTATTTTGTAGTGTTGCCTTCAGGGTCAGCGTTTTCCCTTGAGGGATAGAGTAGTGCCTCAAAGGAGGTATTTTCCGGGGTCAGCCATTCTTGAAAAGCTCTCTGGGCTTTTCTGGGTATTGGGAGTAGAGGTCGTTCCCAGAGTTTCAGTATTTTTCGAGTTGGGGAGCAGCCCCAAAGACTCGTTTCATTCCAGCAGTTGCAACAACACGGCAACATTTCCAGCAGCTTGGAGACTACGCAATTGATAGAGGGAACAACCATTCCACACATTGTTCTGAGAGTATTTCTACACTTGCCTTGTGCAAGTCGAGGTGCCATCATTCTGATCACCTTTGTACTTATTTAGTATTAATAAAATGGCTCAGCGTTCTCCATATTGTGTATTTTGTCTCATGGTTTGTCTCTTGTTGCTATGTACCTTGTGTGTGTGCTTTATATTACTGTTTATTTCCCTTCGGGATATTACAGCAATGATGTCCAGTTGAGTAGGTTTATAGATGCAGATTGGGTTGGAAGCACAGTGTATTGGAAAAGTACCAGTGGGTATTGTTTTAGTCTCGGATCAAGAATGACCTCCTGGTGCAGTAGGAAACAAAAATCTGTCGCACTAAGTTCAGTCGGGGCAGAGTATATAGAAGTAAGAACAGCTTCCTACGAGGCCTTATGGCTTCATAAGTTACTCTTGAACCTACTCAAGAAGAGGATGGAACCGACCGAGATTATGTGTGATAATCAGAGTTGTATCAAGTACTCTGAGAATCCTGTGTTTCATGACCAGTCAAAACACATTGACATTCGGTGCCACTTCATTAGGGACTATGTCCAACGAGGAGCAGTGCAGTTGAGGTACACTCCTACAGGGGAACAGGTGGCAGATATCCTCACCAAGGCTCTAAGTAAGATTAAGTTCACTTACTTCAGAGAGAAGATGGGGAGAGTCGAGAACCCCTTCCATTACAGGAATGGGTAGTCTTTAGAGACAGAGGGAGCTGCAGTACGGATGAGGTAGTGACAGAGACAGTGTCATAGGCAGCAGTACAAAGGGCAGCAGCGATGAGAGGAAACAGCTAGGACATCATCAGTGCAACAGGTGTTCTAGAGTTAGAGAAGTATAGTGGTATCTTTCTTGAACACTTTCCTCGCTAAGAGGGAGTGTTGATTTTATAGCATCGGGAAGTGTTCCAAGTCTCAAATTTGGTGGAGAGGCTTGGATAATAGTTATCCAGAGAATTCAAAAATCGTTTGTGGAAATTCCACTCCGGTCTTGCTTTATTAAAATAATTAATTATTTTAATGCAGGGCCTAAGTCTAAACTTAGGGAAATTAAATAATTGAAGGGTATTAATAAAGCAGAGTGTGAATCTTCTAGAAAACGGAGATCAAGTCTTCTTTTAATCTAAACCATCTTGGTGGTTGATTCACCAACGAGAAGATTATAAAAAGAGGCTTGAGGGTCATTTGGAAATCAAGCCGGACACATTCTTAGTACCCGAAGGAAATCGATTCTGAAGTAAGAGAATTCTATTTCAGTGGACGAGTTGTAGAGGCGGGGTTGCAGAGACAGAAGGAGGGAGAAACCAACAGACAGAGAAGAAGCAAAAGGTAGAAGGGTGAAGGGGAGGTAATGTTGGGCAGAAGCATCAGGCCCTCCACGCAGAGTTACGCAGTCCCTCCCTGGACTGCGCAGAGAAGCTACGTAGAATGACACAGAGAGGCTAGGAGGCCATCCTGTGTGTCGAGTATTTATCTAGGGTGTCTGGAAAATTCACATCAGGGGTATGCTATTTTATTTTGCTCACCAAGACTTCTTTAAAATATCTTTTCACTGCTGAAGATAAATACAAACCCTCATCTATTGCACCGGTTTTCTTGCATTGGATTTTTCCGGGGACAATTGTCCAAAAATAACTGTGTTCATATGGTTGTTTCTATTGTGCTATATGTGTTATTTTTGTTCTTCTGCTTTTGATTAGAGTGAAGTACTGCCGCTGTGTTTATTTCAAAATTTACTGAAGCATTTGTAAATAACTTGTCAAAAAAGTAGGCGAAATAAATCAATTATTGCAATAATAATTTTCAGATTGAAAATTTCACATGAAGATACAGGACTGTTATCAAGCCAGTAAAGAGATGGATCAACATGGAAGAAAAGGATATAGTTTAGGTATATTGACAACGTAGAGAAGTATATCTCAAGTGTTAAGGAGACCATTATTCTCTCGGATAAGCTCAATGTTGAGGAGGAATATACCGGTAGGTACAAGGGCTATGTCTTGAGTATCAAAGGTACAAATAATAGATAGAGAAGGAGATTCGAAGAGAAGGCCGAGGAAGAAGGAGCAAACATAAATACATTAGTTAGGAACTAAGTTTAGTATTGGTGCAGTACAGTGCAAAGGAGTGAAAAGATCCTGGAGGCATACATAGGTCAAGGGTCTGAGTCTTGGTCATGGTCCCTGTCATTTGAAAGTCTATAAGAGCAATTCCTTGCGGGTTTTCCTCTCCAAGAGGGAGAGGTTTTGCCCTGGCTCGAAGAGCCTAATTTTGTGTCTCTTGTATTTTTGGTAATTGACTTGATGAAAGACTTAATAAGCTAAGAAGAAAAGATATAAGTAAAAAAAGCAAGTTCACAAGTGATTATCAAGTAGAGAATTTGAATTAATCTCCGGCCTTCCAAATTCTCAACAGAAGGAAACCCCTCTATTGTATGAGAGAATTGTATTTCGGCTGATTGTTGAGAGTGTATTCTGAACTAGAAAGAGAAAGGGGGACTGTGTGAGAGAGTAGAGGATATTACAACGGATCTGCTGTAGGTTGTGTCTCTCCATTTTGTTGGATAATATAAAAGAAGGAATGGTTGTTTCTCTGTGGACATAGCCCAAGTTGGGTGAACCACATATATATGTGTCTCTCTTGTTTTATATGTTTTATGTGTTTGTATTTCCGCATATTTTTATGTGTTCCATTGCTTTGTAATATATAATTTTCTAACACAAAAGGAGTGATGCAATTCCAGATCTGACCCCACGCAGGCCTATGCAGAGGCAGCACAGAGGGAGCTTGGGTTTCATCAATTTAGCTACCGGATCAGCTGGGACTTGCAGAGTGATGTATAATCACTATATTTTTCTCTGTCAGTATTCTCTGTCACTGATTTGTCAGGAGAGACAATCAAACATGTATTTAGATATAACTGCTGCTTAATAATAAAAGTTAAAACCCTCAGATCTGCTGCACCGGTTTTCCCGCATTGGGTTTTTCGGAGGACGTTTGTCCAAAAATAACGGTGTCCTATGCATGTGTTATTTCTCTTTCTCAGATTTATGTTTTCACATGTAGTTTAATTAAGTGAAAGTTGTTTGAGTAATTGCTTTGATATTTTCAGAAGTAATCTGCAAATAGCTTGTTAAATCTAATTTACAAGTAGGAGACGTAGTTCAGCTTGTTACAGTAGGGATTCCAAATCTAGATCTTGGAATTTTCACACTCTATAGCATTATGGTTAGTAAACACCTCATTCTCATGACTATATTGTAGGATTTTGAGATAAAAATGAGATATATTTTGTTGTTTAGGGTATAGCAATGAAGTTGTCTCAACCTTTGGATGATGGATCTACTTGGTAAGGTTTGGCTAGCCATATAGCTTTCCTGACATGCATGGGAAGTCAGAGACTATCCACTACAAATTTTCTTCTTTTTCATTGGTTTTCTAGCTGTGGAGAACTGGGATGCCAACATTAGGCAGAAGAGAACAACAAACACTAAAATTCTTTGGCACTCTAATTGTTTAATTAATTGGTGTAAAGAGCCACTGTGGGATATATTTTTCTTTTAAAAGTTCTGAAACAAAGTTTAAAGTTTAATGTATATCGTAAACATATCCAAATATCAACTATTTTTCAGTCATGAATCTTAAAAACACCATAGTTTGAAGCAAAGAAAACCATCACTGTACTCATAGGGATCCATAGGTTAAGCAATATACCTTTAGACCGCGCTCACCAACAACAGTCATATATCCTTTAGGCATTTGCAGCACTGCTTCGTGTAGATGCTGTTCAAAATGATCAAGACATGTAAGTCTACTAATTGGAGCTAGTCTTATTATTGTTAGCTACTTTCAGATTTCTTCCATTTATTAAAAATATAAAAGAGATTCGTTTAGTCACTATATTAAGCTTCCACGACTTACTGCTTGCCTAGCAGCCCTTATTACATCTGCCTCTGAAGCTGTGGGTAGGCCATATAATATGTTGTGGAAAATTGTGTCATTAAACAAGACCTGAGGTGTAATTACTTTAGATAAGCCATAGTTAATGCAATTATGCTTTAGAACATCAATAAAATATGGATCCATAAATGTTATCTAGCAAATAGATACTTACAGTATCTTGTGGAACCACAGCCACTGCTTGCCGCAGAGAATCCTGCAAGCATTTCATTTAGCGACGTAACAAATAGGCCAGTATAGGAATATGAAAAGCAACCTATCATCTAGGAATAGAAAAGTAATTGCCAATTGGAAAACAAATGAACAGAAATCAAAGGGAAATTCTCACTAATATATGGCAAGTAAACAAAACTGGATTAATATTCGTGAAATGAAAATTGAGAAATTAATCTATCTCCACTAATCCATTGAGGAACACCTCAACTATATATTCTATGAATTAGTTTTTTCCCCTTTATTGCATAGAGGATGTAGGTTTTAACAATTTATAGTCTAGGAAAGGAAACTTTTGTAGTCATTACTCATCAATTTTCATATGATAGGCAGCAAGTTAGAACCAAACCCCATTTTGATTTCATTTCATCCAAATATCCTTCTTGCTGAAATTGAATGTTGACAATCAGACTCGTAACAACAATTGTGTTGGATAACCAAATGTGATATTCCCACTTAGAAATTATTGCTAAGTGATAATATAATTTTAGTACAATTTTGATAATTTTGGGTTCCAACTTAGAAGAAGTGGGTTGAAGGACCCCACTTCCAATTTTTAATTGATGGAGGCACTCACACTATGGAAAAAGGAAAAATTGAACACTTAGTGGAATGTGGGGGCCACCAAGAGGGAAATACACTCCACTTAGGCAATTCAAGCTACTTGGGAAGAAAGGGAGTTCAATGATGGGACCCACATGAGGAGGAGGCAGCCAAGATAAATAGAAGAGACTCACTTCAGTTTCGGGCTTTTGACATTTTGATAATTCACTTGCATTTAGCACACTTGAGTTCTTAAGCCAAGTCTGCACCCTAGATTCTCGAGCGAGTTTCTCACCCCTTGCTTTGATGGAATATGAGTGCCAGCCCAAGGAGGAAAGTCTTATCTATTGTGAGCCGGTTCAATATTGTTACAGGGATTTCGTGGGGCCTCATTGCTGCTTCCTGGGTGTAGGAGAGAGTATGAATTGCACTTGGGGGAGTCAGCAAGAGTAACCAATTCGTGGAGGATTCCAGAGGGAGCATTTCATCATCTATTGCTGGAGGTTTTGGGGAAGGAAAAACTACTATTTTGGGGAGATCCCTTGCTGCTATAGCATGGCATTTTGGTGACTGCGTGGGCCTGCGCAGAGGAAGTTTTCTGGGAACACGTGGGAGGTAGGGAGTTGGCTTGGGGAGCTGATTTGAGCTAGGGAATTTAAGGAGTCATCCAGAGGAGTGAAGCCCAACATTTTGTCATCATTTTGGAGAGCTGCAATAAAGATTTTCCAGGTGGGCCGTAATTTACAACTAGTTGTGGAGCATGTGGTATTTGGGGGCCAATTTCAGGCGTCAGAACTAGCCCAAACCCTTTCTGGGTTTTTGTGGGTTTGGTGATAGGAGACCGGGGCTAATTTTGTAGAATTTTCTGAGCACTAGAAGTGGGTCAAATCAGCAGTTCTTCCAGCCAGCAGTGCAGTTCCACAAGGGCTAGTGCAAACTTCTTGGAGGACAGCCATTTTACAACATTTGGGCAATTGATCTTTCATCACCCGGGGTTTGTAGCTTGCCTTGAGCAAGCCCAGGTGCATTCCTTCCATTTCATATTGTACTCCCTCCATTATATAATGAAATTGGCCCATTATGGCGTGTTTTTGGGGCATTTCTGGTTATTTCATCATGTGTACAATTTATTGTGCTGAATGTGTTGTATTTGCTTTGTTTATCACTACTAAAATCCACCAGGAATATCGTAGTAGTATCAAAGCTCAAATATTGGTTCAACCGTGGGATTTTCTTATGACCTTGGAGGATCAGTAGAATGTTACCTATCAGAGGCAAAGGTACCAGAGTAGGGAAAGGGAATTGCAAATCACCCCTGACACTGAAACTAAGGAGCATGCAGTGGTGGTGATAGACATGACAGAACCTAAAAGAAAGGAGTAGTTAGCTTTTGAGAGCCTCTTGAAGGCCCTCAGAGATTTGGCCAAGGGGCCGAAGGAAATGTTGGAGGAATTTGGGCAGCAGAACCAGGAGAAGGGCTTCCAACGAGAGTTCCTTCTTCGGGAGACTTCTATGGCTTCCCACTAGTATGACCACCACTCCCCACTGACTTGTCCACATAATTTCAGTGGGCCTACCAGGACTACATTGCCCACATTTCTACCCTTAGGATCTTGTGAGTAGGGTGGCCAAGATGATAGGACGACAGGGGAATATTTTATGAGTGGCAGTTTATGGTAATATCCCTTTTCAAGAATATCTCTCAAACACAGTCAACTCTAAACCAGAGATGGACTGGAGGGGCGTTTACCAGATATTTCACCTCTGAGAAGAGGATGAGATCTGGAGGCTACCTAGCCCTCACCAGACTCTGTCTATAAAGTATGGGCAAAACACAATAGATGGTATAGCAACGGGAATGTCTCAAAAGGGTAAATAAGCAATGATGCGGATCGTACAATAGTACATGAAATGCTAGTAATAGTATGTGCAACAGATACACATAAAATAGAGAGTATGCTGAGCCATTTTATTGTACTGAGAAATAACAATGAGTACAAGAGGTGATCAGAGTGATGGCAGCTCGACTTGCACCAGGCAAGTGAAGAAATACTCTCAGAATGACAAAGGAATGGCTGCTCTCTGATCTGCGTCCAAGCTGCTAGAAAACTGCCGTGTAGCTACTACTGCTGGAACAAGCTGAGTATCTGGGGCTGCTCCCCTACTCGGAATACGCTGAAACTTTGGAATCAGCCTCTACTCACAAAACCCAGAAAAGCCCAGAGAGCGTTCCTGGAATGGACAACCTCCGAAAATACCTCCCTTGAGGATCTACGCTATCCTCCCAAGGACCGCATTGAGACTGACTGGAATCCTCAAAAATAGGACCTCCCGCTCAACCAAAAGTCTCCAATAGGCAAGGGTTGTCCCCCTGCTTAATCTCCTGACCAAAATCCTCCAAAAGAATACCACACTGGAGCTCCCCCAATATGGACTGCGTCCTCCCTCTCAGGACTACGCAGTCAATAGATGTAATGCTCCTCCACAAATGCCGCAACTCGATCCTCCTGCAAAATACTGATGGGAATGCCTCACCCGAGCGAGCACTCGAAGTCTCCCAAGGCTGAGGGTGAGATATCCGAACGGAGACACTCAATGCACTAAACAGTGCTGCAGACAAGCTAAACAGCCAGCGTGCTCAAAGTCGTAATGACCAACTCCAAATACATAAACTTGAATGAGGAAATGAGGAGGCTCTCCTCCTTTTTATAGCAATGGGCCTCTCTCAACCCTAGGCCCCACCATCTCCTACGTAGCCTCCATTTGGCCCACGTTGCCAACTAAACTGTGCTGTCATGGCCCACGTGGTCTAAGTGGGTCCCCCTCTACGTGGTCTCTTGGCCCCCCTTGGCCCACTTAAGTCACAATGTTGAGTCTACTAGGGAGTGCACTTTATTTTAGTGAGTTATATTCTCCTTTCACCCACTTTATTTTTATTTTAACTTTATAAAGGCAAAATTAATCAAAATTAATATTTCCAATTAGCTGTTGCTAATTGGGAATATTACAGAGAGGAGTTTCGAGCTGCATTGTCCTTTTGGGATAATTGCCAGCTCAAGCAGAACGAAAGAGGTAGAGGCGCATGGGGGTTCTGTAACATTCCCAATTTTCCACCAGTATTGGAATATTAGAGTTCTTACTTTTCTTAATTAGTTAAGTAAATAAAAGGGTGAAGGGACCCATAAACCCCGAAGATGAATAAAATCCACTTTTGTTGTGTGCATGTGGGTTAATTAGATAATAGATCAGCATTATGGAGTAGTGGAGCAACTTAATAATGAAGGAGTGGAGGTCATAGAGCATTAATGATGAAGATGATGGAGATAGTGGAGGAATAAAAGTAAGATCATAGAGCATTAATGACGCAGTGATGGAGGAAGTGGTTCAGTAAATGCACACATGATGGACGGAGTGGAGATTCAATGCAGAGATGATGGAGATCATGGAGAGATAGCACAATCTTCATGAAGCCTAGTGGCCACATGTGCAGCACAGTTATGAGGTGGGCCAAGGCTAGGGAAGGCTCACAACCATATAAGGAAGATGAGGGCAGCAAAGCAAATCAGTTTGGAATTTGATATTGTATTGTTGTTTGACATTTCTTTGCACACTTCAGCTGTTTAGCTCAAGGTTACTTGGAAGCGGGAGCGGGAGCGGGAGCGAAGTGCGGAGCGCCATTTTTAAAAGTTTCCGGGTCCGGAGCGTTTTCGGGAGCGTTTATATATATATATATATATATATATATATATATATATATATATATATTTTAATATTTTTTATATTTTTTATATTTTGATGCATATATGTCAACAAAAACATGTAGAATGATGAATTAGACATAAAAAACATAAAAACATAGATTGAATCATAGAACATCAATCATCTAGAAGTTATAATCTTCATCAACCACGCCCACGAGTTGGAAGCATACAACATATTGACTCTTGAGTCTCGCAAATCATCAATTTGAAGGTTTCAAGCTTTCAAAATTCAATATATAACATTTATCATCATTGATAATTTGATATATAACATTTATCATCATTGATTTCAAATTTCAATATCTAACGTTTATCATCATTGATTCATTGATTTCAAAATTCAATATACATTTATCATCATTGATATATAACATTTATCATCATTGATTCATAATTTCATTGATTTCAAAATTCAATATATAGCATTTATCATCATTGATATTATATAACATTTATCATCATTGATTCATTGATCACCATATAACTTTCATGAAGCATCATATTCATAATTCATAATGACTTGTAAACAGTAAACTTATAAATGCCAACTTCAAAGTTTCACTTTTCAAATTCAAACTTCAAACTTAAATTGTCATTAAATATATGAAATCAGAAAGAGTCAAGTTTCAACTGTTCAACTGTCAACAACAAATAGAAAAGACTAGTAAACAACAAATCTATTTTATCTGGCTGGCCCCTTGCCACACCCACGAGAAATGTCTAATTTTTGTGAGCCACAAGGAAATGTTGGTCTTTGAGTACTCTCAGGAGTACCACGACCACGACTAGAAGGTGGAGGCTGGATCTGCAAAGGTACAATAGTGTGATATCGAGGAGTGGCACTGGCACTGGCACTGGCACTGGCACTGGCACCCGCACTGCTACCAGTAGATGGTGGGACTGGCCTTGTGTGTGGCGGTGTTGCTGATGCTTCATCATCATCCCTATAAAGTTCTGCTTCCAATTCTTCCAGATGTAACGTGCCGTCCTCCAAATTATCATCCTCTGGGTTGTTGTCCCAGACTCTGTATGATTGATCCTCATTTTCCCGATCACAGTAATGGCTCAACAACCTCAAGTTATAATGCACATAAACCAAGCTTTCAGCTCGGTTTTCATTCAGCCTGTTTCTTCTCACATTGTGTATAAAGTTGTAGGTGCTCCAACACCTCTCTGCAGAAGAAGTGTTCACCACCTGTGAGAGAACTTTTTTAGCCAATTTTGGCAAAAGTCCCATGCCGCCATATGATTCCCACCATGTGAGAGCATCAAATCTGTCCCTGTCTTCCATTGCATGGAAAGAACCAAAGTTAGCAGTGCAACTGAAGTATTTGCCTAATTCAAGGCGCAATTTAGCACACTCTTCCACGTAAGGTACCAATTTGTCCAATGCCTTCATGTACCCCTCTTGTACCTCTAGATCTGTGTGAGGTTTCACCCTAACCCCACCTCCAGGTGCAGGTTGGCCCAACCAAGATGGAGAGTAATATTTTGGCGTAAGGATATATGCCAAAGCATGTAGTGGAAAATTGAGTTTATTCCACCGTGCACACACACAGTCATGAATCATAGCATACAAGTTGGGATCATTATCCTTAACAATATCTTTTATTTGCCCCAACATGCTATCCATCTGCTCATAAACCTCTCCAATCACTGGTTTATCAGTATCTGCAAAGCGAATCATGTTATAAATGGGCTTGGTAAAACCCACAATTTCCCTCATACGTGCCCAAAACAAATGGTCAAGGGCGGTCTCCTCCACATGTTCGAAACTTTGCCTGTCAACTATTGTTGCCACCCTGTCCTTTAATAGCTGCTAGTGTGGGCTTGATACCATTGCAGCCAATGACTCTCTTACCTTCAAAAGGCGCCTGAAGGTGAGGTAATAGCTAGCAAATCTAGTTTTTCCTATTTTCAACAACTCCAATTTGGAGTGAGTACGGAAAAGCCCATGGGTATTGCTATGATTTGTAATAAATTTGATCATTTTTTACCTCTCTTGTACAAATCACCAAGCCATTTGAATTGAGGTTGTTTGTTTTTGATGATATCATGCATCAAAAGGTTCATTGTGTGAACCAAACACCCAGACCAAAAAATGTTGGGGTATTTATCTTCAATAATTGCTCCTGCTGCCTTACAGTTAGCAGCATTATCAGTGATGACCTGTATGACATTGTATGGCCCAGTCTTTTCAATTATATCAAGTAATGGTTCTGCAATGTTAATGTCGGTTTTGAATTTATCTGAATAATCATAAGCTGCCAGGAAGACTGCACCACTAACCGACACAGCCAAAACATTTATCAATGGTTTTCCTTTTACATTGGTCCATCCATCAGAGACAATGGACAGCGCATGCTCATTCCACAAACTTGTCATTCTAGCCAAAGAATTGTTTATTTTAGCTCTTTCATGATCAAGACCCACGGTTCTGGCCTTGTCATACCCAGGGCTTTTGTATCCTTTGGGGGCATCATTAATGGCAGAAACCATTTCATGCCAATAAGTTGAGCGAAGAACATTGAATGGCACCCCACATGCATATAGAAACCGGTAAACTTTTGAATCCACATCATTCCTACACCCTTCGTCTAGGAAATCGGATATGGTTCTACGCCTTAATCCAATGCCACTGCCTCCAAAACCACTGGCATGGGTGGAAGTTGAACTTGTTTGTCCATGATGTGTTGGGCCTGAATCAACGAAACCCCTAGATCTTTTAGATGATCTCTGTAGGGCAACCCCCTTTTCCTTCCTATATATCTCTCTCTGTGGTGTTGGCACAAAAGTACAAACTTTGATTCCAAGATTTTTAGTTCCATCTCCTGGCATTATCCCACAAAGGTGCCTTCTCAGATGGGTGTATGAACCATGGTATTGTTTATTGCAATGGGGGCAAATAAATTTAGTGGTTCCACCACCTTTCCCTCCTTCTTGTTTCTGAACATATTTCGACAAAGGATATTGGTCTTGTTTAGTTGGGGATTCTAGGTTCTCAGGGTCTCCACTCCCCACTTCCTCCTCAGCATAATCCTCCCCCTCTTCAGGATTTTCTTCAGATCCACCATAACCCTCCTCTTCATCCTCCTCTTCTTTGATTTGCCTCTTTCTTCTAGCACTCTCCAACACCATTATCACAAAGAAAGGAACCAACATGAGGAAAATTCCTAGCCATATAGCCATGATGGAAACAAGTTTCAAGTTTCTAGCCTGCAAAACAAATGGAAAAATACCAAATGGGAATAGGAATGCAACATAGGAAAAAAACAATTCATTTTTAAAGTTTTAAATCCAATAAAATGCAACATTCAAGAAAAATTCAAGTTTTAATTTTTAAACAATTTAACAATCTACAAATTCATCCTAGAAAATACAAAATTGGATTAGAAGGCCTACCTCTTTCTTGCAATCCTCCTGTCAGCCTTGCTCCTTGCTCTCCTGTCAGCTTTGCTCCTTGCTCTCCTTCTTGCTCTCTCTCAACTCAACAAACAATGAAATGCAAATGAAACCCCCCCTCCCTTTTAAAAAAATCGATTTTTCTCATAAAAAAATTTCCGCGCGGCGGGAAACGTTTTTTTTGCCGGGGAGCGTTCGAGAGCGAACACTCCCCGAACGCTTCCCGCGTTTAAAAAACACTCCCGAAGCGTTTTTTAAACGTCGGAAGCGCTCAGGGAGCGTTCGCTCCCGAGCACTTCCTGAAACGCTCCCACAAAAACAGGGAGCGTTTTTACAGGGTCGGAAACGCGCTCCCGAAAACGCTCGCGTTAGGAAGTGTTTCCGGGAGCGCGTTTCCGAGCGTTTCCAAAACGCTCCCGCACGGAGCGAGTTTCGGAAGCGGGAGCGAAGGGGGTTTGAAGCTTCCCCGCAACCCTGGTTTAGCTAAGTCTGTTGGGCTGTTTAGCACACGGTTGTTCCTGAGCAGGAATCCCACCCTTACCCACGAGGGACTTTGAGTGCCTACTCTGGGAAGGTTAATTTTGTGCAGCTAGTCATCATCTGACATTGGTGTCACATTCAGCCCCTCTTTTTTGCATATACAGCTTTAGGAATTACGCATTCCTGTCTTAGGGTTTGAGAGGAGGAAGGTAGTTTCTAGCATTTCAACTAGGAAACCAGTGGAGTTGATTCATCCTTTCACCTTCTGCTTCCATTTCAGTCTTCCAGGAGCAACATTGTGATATCCAACATTAAGCCATTATATTACACTTCCATGTAGCAACAGTTCCTTCAGGAATTGCGCAGTCCAGTCAGGCAGATCTAAGGGAGGAAGGAAGTTCCAAGTATTTCAGCTTGGAATCCTGTGAGGGGTCTTTCCCTCACTTTGGAGAGATCATTTACATGAGCTGTGAGAATTCTTTCATCATCCAGCATTAGGCTACAGCTCCAGCCTCCTTGACAGCGCAATCTAGTCCAGTAGTTTGCAGCTACAACTTGAGCAGAGGAAGGAGGAGCTAGATCTCAGACTTCTAGCTTGAGAATCTAGAGAAGGGATCATCCCTTCAGTTAGTAAGCTGAGTGGGTGCTATTGCAGCTGATAGATCATTCTTTCAACCCCATATTAGCAGTTGTCTCTAGGGAGTGCGTAACTCAACCAATAGGGGTGGAGTGTACCACCCAAAAAGGGCCGAAAATCCAAAGTTAAAATTTGGCCAAACCATTTCTGGGTTTTTCGAGTAGAATCTGTGGTTAAAATCTCGAATCTTTCTGAGCACTCCAGTAGCCTCTCGCACATAGATCTTCTTCAGAGCAGCAGCAGTTTCCAGCAACAACGATTATACTTTCCAGTGCTAAATTTCATTAGTGTATTTCAGCAATCTTATGGTTTGAATGCATTCCTTTTGGAGCACTGTGTACTTACCTTGTTGTTGATCCTTAATGATATGGTTCAGCTGTTTTCTACCCATATGTATGATGTTTTGATGTATTCCAACATTTTTCTAGTTCTACATGTTTAATTCTTATTTTACCGTAGTTGGAATCGTGCATATGTTCTATATTCTTGTCTTTTCCATTTTGGAATATTACAGGTTCCAACTTCTAGCACACAAAATTCAAAGCTGCAACGTACTATTGGGAGGATGTATCTTCCCACTTTTGATGGGACATCCAAGTACACGGCTAGGGCTTAGGTGGAGAAGTTGGACACATATTTCCAACTCAGTTGGATGACAGAGGTGGAGGCCATCAAGATGGCCACTTTACACTTAGAAGGTGAAGCACATGACTGGTGGTTTCATGGGTTGACTATGCTTGGGCATGCCAATGTGACCTCTTATGAGGATTTCACATGGAGGGTAGTAGATTGTTTTGATCGAAAGGACCTAGAGGCCCACTTTAGAGAGCTTACACAACTCAAAGACACTGGTAGCCCTGAGTAGTACATATCTGAGTTTTTCAGGGTATTCGTGATGGTACCAGACTTGTTAGAGGCTAAGAGGGTTTATACATTTGTTGAGGGGTTGCTTGAACCCTTACGTGGGCTAGTGAGATCTCGTAGACCAGCCACACTGCTGGATGTAGCAACTTTTACTCGGGATTTGCAGGACACAATCCCCAAGACCAGGGCACCAATCCCACCACGAGCTCCTTTCCCTCTGAGGGGCCATGACACTAGGGCCCCACCATCGAGAGCTAACCAGGGGCGTGGGCAGTTGGATGAGGAGACCAGGAGAGACCTCCGAAGGAGGAAGCTATTCTTCACTTGTCAGGAGCCTTGGGCACCAAGTCACAGATGCATCGCAAGCAAGGCCCATTACATTGAGGTCTTCTCTGACAATGACCAAGAGGGCGATGTAGAGTTGGAGGCAAATGGGGGTGACAATGAAACACATGCAGCGAGGGGACCACCTCCACCGCCACCACCTGGGGTAGCACCTTTCGCACCAGTTGGAGGAGTGGTTGCTTCATTGCGTGGGGTTCCCAAATTTTTGACCATGAGGATCATAGGCACAGTGTAGGGGCAACGTGTCTAGGTTTTGGTAGACAGTGGAGCCACCAACAATTTCATTGATGCTCAAATGGTTCAGAGGTAGGGTATCGCTACAGAGGAGTTTGAGGGTTTTTTAGTTCTTATGCCGAGGGACAGGACCATGCAGTGTACCTAATATGTCCCCACTTTGACAGTGAGCATGGGGAACTACTCAGTGACTGATCATTTCTTTGTGGTGGATGTACCAGACACCAATGTGGTGATGGGTGTTCAGTGGCTCTACTCTCTTGGGCGAGTGACCACAGATTGGCGGAAGCTGGAGATGGAGTTCATGGGGCCCGATGGGAAGATGGTTGTACTGAGGGGCATGCACTCATACCCACCATAGACAGTCTCAGCCCACTGGTTGGAGGCTTGTTACCGCTCAAACTAGCAGGAGTCCTAAAGGGGATCCTTGAAGGGCTACTACTAGGTTAGGGAAATGATGGAGCAATAGGCTACCATCACCTCGACTAAGGCTCCCTACTCTTTACGGGCTTTCACCAATGGGAGGAGACTCGTTATAAAAAGGATCACGAAATTGAATGGATCAATGATAGGATGAGAGGTGATCCTAAAAGTCTATTCACAAGGGACGCTTAGATATATTGATGGCTTTCTTTGAAAAGCAAGATGAAAGACTCTCTAGGAAGGCTTAGGGGTATTCTAAGAGCTAGGTTTTGAGTATATGACTTGTCAAGAGGATTCTTAGCTCCTAAAATCCTTGTGGAAACTTGGCTTCCAAGTGGTCTTTGTGAAATTGGCTTCAATAAGTTGTGAGACCACACGGGACCAACTGGACCCGAGGTTAGGTCAAGGGAATGGGGTTCAACAACTATGATATTCTCACTTAGCAATATTTCTAAGGGAAATATCAATTTTGCCTGATTGTGTCCTAATTCATGTTTGCACTTAGAAAATGTGGGTTTAGAGGCCCCACATGTATTTTTGACTTTAAGCAAGCCCGAACATTGGAGTTGGAGGGGAAATATTGCGACTCTAGTGGAGCGTGGGGGCCACCCATGGAGAATTACAACCCACATGTGGAATACACACTCATTCGTGCAAGATTGGCGAGGAGAGGTCGAGCTTGGCCCACATGGGCATTTAGGAGGCTCTTTGACAAAAAGGAAGGAAAGACACTCATTTTTTCATTCATGATCATTTGAGAATTTATCTTAGATAAGCACGCTTAGGCTGAAGCCAAGTCTACAAGTGTTGTTCAGCAGATGGTGTTTGTGAGTGGAAATCCAAACCCTTACTTCAGTGGACTTCGAGTGCCAGCCCAAGAAGGATGTCTCACCTATTCTAGTTTGATCCAAGAGCAAATATTGCGAGTCTGGGCAAGTTTCCAACAGTAGCAGCGAAGCGACTGCGCAATCCTTGGAGGTGCCACGCTTGGAGGTTGAGGAGTGAAAGAATTTAGGGGCTAAAACTTGAGGTGGAGTCCAAGGAAGTGTTGTGGGGGCTTTTCCAACATTTTAGTGAAGAAAAAAATGCAACATTTGCTATAGGTTACATCTTCTACATGTGGAGGAGGCCAAGCATTTGGGGGTCAGTTTTGGCGCGTCTAAACTAGGACAAACCCTTTCTGTCTTTTTCTGGGTTTATTAAGGAGAGACCAAGATTAAGTTAGAAAAATTTTCTGGGCAGTTTTGAGTGGTCAAACGGGATCCCAACTTAGTCAGTAGCTAGAGGAGCTAGGGGAAAATTGCGCCGAAATTCTGAAGTCAACATTTGGCAAATTCCTTTGTGGGTTTTTGTGAGTTATTGGTGGAGAACCTGAGGTTGATTTCCCGGAATTTCAAAGCACCCGAGGAAGCCCTAGCAACAGTTCTTTGCAGCTAGCAACATATTTTCTGGGCAGTTCAATGCAATGTCAAGATAGAGCAACAAGAGATCGAAGAGGGATTTCACATCTTCCGTTTGGGCTTGATGTAGAATTTCAACCCCCACTCCGATTATCAGTTTTCCTTATCACTCCATGCATATAGTTTTAAATCTGAACATGACATAAATACTAAAATCTGGAAATGACAGAAATTTCTAAAAACACAAATTTGGAGATTTCACAACTGCTGGAAAATGCAGAAATAAAACACAGCAAAATTATGACAGCCACACAGAAAATAACACAGTGATTTCTTGTCAATGTGACCTTGGAAAAACCCCCTACAACTCTTGGGGAAAACCAGTTTGAGAGCTCTTCTTTATTTCTGAAAATGCTTTTACAGAGAAACTGAAATACACAATAAAAATTCCAGCAACCACAAATTTAACATATCTCGATTTCCGTGCTTGCATTCCGCCTCGGAAATGTGCCAACAGCAAAACAAAAATTACAACAATAAATGAACAACATTAAATGCTAAACTGTCACCCTCAAAAAATGTGCCTAGAATTCTACAGTTCGATTGTATGATCGTACAGACTTTACGGAAAAGTACATATGTACTTCCTCCTCGAAAAATGTGCCCAGAATCTACCTTGAAAATTGTTCTGCTAGCTACTATACGAATTTCTCAAAATCTGTGCCGAAATAACAACAATGCTTCTCCTCGGTTTTCATGCCCAAAATTTGCCTCGAAATTCGGGCTGAAGATGTTGTCCCTCTTCCTCGATTTTTGTGCCTTTCTCTTCCACGAAATCTGTGCCAAACTCCTGTTGTACAGATTTTTCCTTGGGATTTGTGCCAATAATGCTACTGTACGGATTTGATGAAGTCTCCTTACTGCCCTCCTTCAACTTCTCACTGCTCAAAAATTTTCTCCTTGCTCTCTCTTCTCTTCTCTCAATAGCTCATGAAGAATGAATTGATCTTTTCTTCTCCTTCTCTCCTTTTACCCTAACCCTAAGTGACTTTTGGGGAATCCCTAAATCCAATGGCTGAGATACCTTTAGATCAAGGGCTGAGAATAAATGTGCATTTAATTCTCACTTTCTATTTTTTAACTCAACCCACTTAAATAAAGACCCACTTAGCCTTTTATTTCCATAGTCACTTTTTCACTTTCTAATTTTTCATTGACTTTAATAAAGTCACTTTTAAATTAGAATGTAACTTTATCACTTATTAAGACACTTTAGGAGAAAAGTACAAATAAATGTGGACACTTTCCCTAGGCCAAAGATCAAAGCTTTAGGGAACCACTTGTCCTCTAGTAGCCAAATTTTAACACTCCCTCTTACTGACGAAAGTGTTCCTCACCACTCCCATCTTGTCTCTGAAATAGACATGCTTGCCTCGTGGTAAGCCTTTGTTGAAAAAGTCCGCTACTTGCTCATCTATGGGAATGTACTCAAGCTTGACAACTCCCTTTTGGAGATAGTCTCTAATGAAGTGATACTTAATCCCGATATGCTTTGACCTGTCATGAAAAACTGGATTCTCCGTGAGTTTTTTGCAACTCTGATTATCACAGTAAATCATTGAAGGTCTCAACGCCTAACCAAATAGACCAAACATCTTGCGAAGCCATATGGCCTCACAACTAGCCAAACTAGCAGTCATATACTCTGCCTCAGCTGAGCTCAATGCAACTGACTGTTGTTTTTGGCTGAACCACAACACAATTGCTGAACCCAACCCAAAACAACACTGTAAAGTACTCTTCCTATCAGAAGCACAACCTGCCCAATTTGAATCTGTGTACGTTGCCAGTCTCACTCCATCACCCTGTCTATAATCCAAACCATAATCCATAGTACCCGACAAGTAACAAAGAATGTGTTTTGCAGCCACCCAGTGCACTCTCCTGGTTTCACACATGAACTGACTCATCATGTTAACTGCGAAACATATATCTGGTCAAGTGTTGACCAAATACATCAATGAACCAATCAGTTGTTTGTATAGAGTAGGATCCACCAACTCGAAATCTGAAGCGTGAAGCTTCTTCCAGTTAGTGATCATAGGTGTAGACATGTGTTTGTAGTCCTCCATGTGAAATCTGCTAAGAATATCCACAATGTACTTCCCCTATCCCAGGAAGAAATTGTTGAGATTTTGTGTATTTGGGGTAGCATCAATTGTGCTCTAGGTCCCAAATTTTGAGGAAGGACCAGAGTTCACCTGATCTACAAGACCCAGAAATGGATTTGGTAAATTTCATCTGCTTTAGGAGATATTAAATTTAATTCATTATTTTAATGTAGTTCCTAAATTAAAACTTAGGAAAATAAAATAATTAAAGTGAATTTAATTAAACATGTGATGAAATTGTCTTAAGTCACAGGGATCAAGCTTTCTTTTAATATTAGCCATTGATTAAAGATTTAATCTTGGCCATTGATTTGTCAACGAGAAAATTATAAAGAAAAGGCTTGGGGTCATTTGTAAGATACACAGAGGTAGAGCACTGAAGCTAAGCTGAGATTCTAGGGCAGGGTTGCTAAAAATTCTCAAGCGTTTTAGTTGAAGAGAGGGGAATTTGGACCAAGGGGATGATCTGATCCCGAGGTCTAGAATACACAAGAAGCAGAGAAGATATCAAGAAAGGCAGCGCAAAGGAAGGCAGCAGCAGCAGCAGTAGACGGCAGCAGCAACAGCAACAGACGGCAGCAGCAAACGTCAACAGCAGTAGCAATGACATCATGGTTTTCTAGAAAACCCTTCAGAGGTTACGCAAAGACCCTTAGGGGCAGCGTAGTGACTGCGTCACCTAGTCTGGGGTAACGCAGTCCCTTCCAGTGACAGCGCTGAGCATATGGAGGCCTTCAGAGGCTGACGCAGTGTCTTTCAGGGGCAGATCTGGGGTTTCTAGGCATAGATCTGGTTGAGTTTTGTAAATCCCATTTGAGGGTGTGGATCAGTCAGGTCTTTTGGTCTTAGAACAACCAAGTGCTACAGATCTACAGTTTTCTCTGTAGGGTTTTCCAGATCTGGAACCCAGAGTTGTGTATTCAGAAATATTCATAATAATAGAGCCCTCCAGTAGCCAAAGACCGGTTTTCCCACCTTGGGTTTTTCCGGGGACAGATTGTCCAGAAATAACTGTAATATCCCCAACGGGAAATAGACAGTAATACACAACAAAACAAACATGCAACTATATAGAACAAAATGCCGGAACTAGAATATGGAACAAGTACACATAAAATTCCAGAACGCTAAGCCATTTTATTAATCTGAGAATACATATATGGGTACAAGAGATAATCAGAATGAGTGCACTTATCCTTGCACTAGGCAAGTGAAGAACCCTCTCAGAATAGGAAATGGCTACAATAGAGACTGCGTCCTAGCTACTGGAGAAAACTGCCGTAGAAAGCTGCTGCTGCAATATACTGGAACTAGGGGCTGATCCCCTCACCGGAATGAGCTGAAAATCAGAAGACTATCTGTACTCACCAATCCGGACAAAACCCAGAAACCGTGAAGCAAATGCTCCACCTCCGAAAATCCACCAATGAAGCCCTCCTCAATGAAAACGCTGTCTCTCCCAAGAACAGCGCAGAAGCTCAAGAAAGATGCTGGGACAGGGCCCTAAATCCTCCCGCAAACCCTCCGGCTGAACCAACAATCTCCCCAAGGCTGAAGTACGCTGAAGCCACCACAAAATCACCCTATGTTATTTGCACAAACACGTACGTCCTCCCTCCTAAAAGCTGCGTCCTCTCTGCAAGAGCCGCCACGATTCCCACTCCTAAGAGGCAGCTCCTGCAGCGTTCACAAAATCTCCTGCCAAATCAGCTGCACGAGGCGAAGGGATACCTTGCCTAGACGGTGCTCGAAGTCCCCAGGAGCACAAAGGCAGATCTCACGACAGGAGACACTCGATTCGCACTATGATGCTAACGGGCCAGGCTAAACAACCGGCGTGCTGAAGTAGACAGAAGTCTAGCTCTCAATATCATCAACATATCAATAATGCCAAATGGAGTGAAAACCCCACCTTTTATAGTGCTAGCTCCCTCAAAAACCCTAACTGCGTCCTTGACCTCCTCCTTGACCTGCGCAGTTACCTTAGGAGCCTACGTGAGGCCTCTCTCATGTGTGTGTGGACCCCCAAGGCTTTCCCCTTTAAGTTACAACGTTCATCTACTAGGTAGCACTTTATTTTATTAAAGTGAGTTGACCCCCTCTTTCTCACTTTATTTATTAATTTAACTATAGGCGGCAAAACTATACAAAAATGAAATATTCCAATTAGCGGTGCTAATTAGGAATATTACAGTCTCCCCCGGCAGAACGTTGCTTGTCCTCAAGCAACTGAAGTGATGGATGTTGCAATATCTTCTCATCCTCCCAAGTGGCATCCTCATCCGGCAAGTTCTTCCACCTCACCAAGAACTCCCGGATCGTCCTGCTCCGCAGCTGCCTCTCCCTAGTGTCAATAATAGCCTCCGGCTGCAACACCAGATGCCCCTCATCATCTGTGGGTGGTAGCTCCTCTATGACTGTCACCTGCTGGCCCAGTGCCTTTTTCAGGCATGATACATGAAAGATGTTATGAATCTTGCTGCATGAAAGATGTTATGAATCTTGCTGCCTTGGGGCAGCTCCAACTCATATGCAACCTGCCCAATCCTGCGTATCACCCTGTATGGCCCATAAAAGCGGGGCTTAAGCTTCTCCGCCCCCTTCTGCTTAAGCGAAGACTGTCGGTATGGCTGTAGACGCAGGTAGACCAAGTCCCCTACCTCAAAGTGTCTCTCCACCCGACCCTTATCAGCATACAGCTTCTGTTGATTCTGTGCTGTGGCTATGTTATCCTTGAGAGCTCGGAGGATATCTTGGCTCTCTTGGATCCATATCTTGGCTCTCGGAGCCCTGCTAGCACCAAACATCATGTCCACAAAAGATAAGGGATGATATCCATACAAAGCATAGAAAGGTGACATACCAATGGACATATGATGCGTCGTGTTGTAGCAGTACTCGCCCAGATGCAGCCACTTCAGCCATGCCCTCTGCTGTCCACTGACATAGTTACGCAAGTAACCCTCCAGCCACTTGTTAACTATCTCTATCTGCCCGTCCGTCTGGGGGTGATAACTAGTGCTCGGTGTCAACTCGGTCCCCACTAGTCGGAAGAGCTCCTGCCAGAATCCACCCATGAAGCGGCTGTCCCTGTCGCTGACAATGGTCTTGGGTAGACCATGTAACCTGAAAATCTCCCTGAAGAACAGCTCAGCCACCTGCGCTGCTGTGTGATGTGCGGATATGGCGAAAAAATGAGCATACTTCGTCAGTCGGTCAACGACGACAAAGATGCAGTCCTTGCCCTGCACCATGGGCAACCCTGTGATGAATTCCATCGATATGCTCTCCCATTTCCCCTCTGGAATGGGAAGAGGCTGCAACAACCCTGCCGGATGGCTCATCTCTCCCTTGTTTCTCTGACAAACATCGCACTCCCTGACATGCTGGAGTACGTCCTCCTTGAGGCCCTTCCATGAGAACCTCTCCCTGATGGCCCTGTAAGTCTTGGTGAACCCCTGATGGCCCGCCAATGGAGAATCGTGTGAAGCATGGAGTATCTTCTTCTTGAGCTGAGATCCCTCAGTCAAGAAGATCCTGTCCCTGTAATAGATGATCTCGTCGACCACCCTGTACCTGTCATCTGCTACCTGCCCATCCAAAACCTCACACGCAAACCTGTCCTTGGAGTACTCTACCAGCAGTCGAGCCCTCCAATCAGCGTCCAAGCTCATAAGTGATAACGTGGCCGGTCTACGAGAAAGGGCATCGGCTACCACGTTATTCTTGCCTTTGACATACTCTATGTCGAAGTCATAGGCTTGGATCTTATTGATCCACTTCTGCTGTCTCTCCTGCAATTGCTTCTGCTCCAGAAAGTACCTCAGGCTGTTGTGATCTGACCTCACTCGGAATCTGCTGCCCACTAGATACTGCCGTTATTTGGCCAATGCATGCATGATGGCCAACATCTCCTTGTCGTATATGGAATACAACCTCTCATGTGGAAGGAGCTTCCGGCTCTCAAAAGCTATCGGGTGACCGCCCTGCATCAAAACTGCACCAATCCCCTCTCCTGATGCATCACACTCAAGGACAAAAGGCTGTGTGAAATCTGGCAATGCCAGCACGGGGCAGCTGCTCATCACCTCCTTGAGCTTGTCAAAAGCTCGTTGTGCTGTGTCCGACCAACTGAATGCCCCCTTCCTCGTCAAATCTGTGAGGGGTGCAGCAAGCTGTGAGAAGCCCTTGACGAACTTCCTGTAGTATGTGCAAATGCCAATAAATCCCCGAAGCTCAGTCACATTCCGCGGCTCTGGCCAATCTCTGATGGCCCTGATCTTCTCCTCGTGGACTCTCACCCCGTCCACTCCTATGATGTGCCCCAAATACAGCATCTCTGTCAAGCCGAACTCACACTTGGAGAGCTTGGCATAGAACTGCTGCTCCTCCAAGATGTGCAAAACTGTCTCAATATGCTGGAGATGCTCCTCCCAAGTCCTGCTATATATAAGTATGTCATCGAAGAAGACCAGCACAAACTTCCTCAGATGACCCCTGAAAATGTGGTTCATGCACGACTGAAAGGTAGCGGGTGCATTGGTCAGCCCGAAAGGCATGACCAGAAACTCGAAGTGCCCATAATGACACTTGAAAGCGGTCTTGGGAATGTCCTGTTCCCTCACGCGTATCTGATGGTACCCGGATCTCAAGTCAATCTTCGAGAAGAACCGTGCTCCTCTCAACTCATCCATCAGCTCATCGATCCTGGGGATGGGGTACCTGTTCTTCAGGGTCTTCTTATTCAGAGCCCTGTAGTCAATGCACATGCGCAATGTGCCATCCTTCTTCTTCACCAGCACTACAGAAGAAGCGAAAGGACTCGTGCTGGGCCGAATGTGACCAAGTGCCAGCAACTCCTGAATAGCCCGCTCTATCTCGTCCCGATAGGCCTTGGGATGCCTATACGGTGTGGTGATCACTGCCTGTATCCCCTGCTCAAGCTCGATCGTATGCTCAAACCCCCGATCCGGTGGCTGCCCTGGTGGAATATCCCCGAATACCACTGCATACCTGTCAAGAATAGACTGTAGCTCAGGATGCACTGTCTGACCTGTATCCACTGCCTCTGAAGCTCGCAACTCTACTGCCCACTCTATGTCTCCCTTGCGGAAGGTCGCCTCCATCCTGTGTGCCGACACTGTCTGAGGCGGGTATGTGTGTTGTCCCCGTATCTTCTAATGCCTCCCCGTCTTGGGATCATCCCACTCCATCTCTAGGGCCTTCCAATCTGTCGTGACCTTCCCCAGAGTAATGAGCCACTGAACACCCAATATCAGGTTGGTGTCCGGAATATCTACCATAAAGAAGTGATCTGTCAATGTATAAGTGCCCATCGTCACTGATAACTCTGGAACATACCGAGCACATGCCATGGTCTCATCTCCTGGGACCAAGACGGAAAATCCATCAAAACCCTCTGTCTGTATGCCTCTCCGCTCGACCATCTGGGCATCAATAAAGTTGTGGGTGGCCCCACTATCAACTAAGACTGAAACCCGCTGCCCGCGCACTGTCCCTCGTACGCGCAGCGTCAAGTACTTGGGAACTCCCCGCAATGCGGCTAGAGCTCCCCCAGTGGGTGCAAATGATGCCCCACCTGCTGCGGGTGGTGGAGGTGGTAAGGTACCCTGCGCTGCTTAACAATCTCCTGCCTCCACGTCATCCCCCTCATCCTCTTCTCCACTGCTCTCGGAGAAGACCTCAATGAAATGTGCTTTCCCTGCAGCACACCTATGTCCCGGTGCCCATGGCTCCTGGCAAGTGAAGCACAACCGCTTCCTCCTTAGCTCTCTCCTGGCCTCGTCATCAAACTGCCCTCGTCCAGGATTCGCCTTGGGAGGCGAAACCCTCGTGTCCTTCCCCTTAGGCTAGTAGGCCTGTCTCTGGGGATAAGGTGTCCGAGTCTGAAGAGAGACATCTGCTAAAGTCCCTTGTCTGGCAGTGGCATCTGAGAGGGTGCTGAGGTAGAATTCGGCTGGGACTGGGCCACGGTGGCTCGACAGCCTCCTGGCTTGTGTAAACCATCCGAACCGCGAGATAAATCGGAGTACCCATCCACGGAAACCCTAAAGAAATGCCGAAATGTATGTCTCTGCCACTCTCAGTCACAATTTGTTTGTCGGCTCAGCAATGACTGCCTCCCGGATCCCTCATCAGCGCTCTATCACCCTCACAGTTCAAGCTAGCCATGTCGTCACTGCAGAATGTCCGAGTGTCACCATCCCATGGAACCACCAGTCCTGGGCCTCACCGTCCAGATGTAACGTTGCCACCTTAATGGCCTCTGACTGCGACATCTGGTTAAGCTGGAAATAGATGTCCAACTTCTCCACCCAAGACTTTGCCGAACTGTTTGATGAGCCATCAAACGTGGGCAAATGAAATCTGCTAGCTGCGCAGTGGTCATCACGATGGTGCATGTGCCCTCTGTGATGATCACGGGGTCTAATGTCATGCTGGACCTGGACAAAGTCTCTGAATGTGATAGAATCTCGGAATGCCGGTCCGTACGCCTGGTACTCTGTAAAAAGGTCACCCATCAGACCCGGCTCCAGCTCTCGCTGTGCTGCTGCCCCTGCGTCCTCTGCCAGGAAGGTAGGCATGGTGGATCGCGTGGGTGCTGGAATATCCCTCTGTGCACCCCTCGGTACTCCTGCCCCTGCGTCCTCTGGCAAGAATGTGGGCATAGTGGATCGCGTGGGTGCATGCGATGCCACAATGGGGATAGCATCATGCACTGGCACGTGGTGGGACATACCCGATCCCTCACCGATCAGAAAACCCCTGGGGGGTTCCCTCTGCCTGACCTCTAATGCCGTGAGTCTCTGTGTCATCTCCTGCATGTGTTGGAGGAGTGTCTCCCATCTCCTCGAACCCTCATCGTCTGCCATAGGGCCCTGCTGCTCTGCGTCCCTCGCAGGCTGCTCCTGCTTTGAATCTGTCTCAGGTGGCTCCTGATTTGAATCCCTCTCTCTGAAGGGGTCCTCCCACCTACTCTCAACGTCTCTGTGTCTCCTCTGATCAATGTAGGGATTATCCCCGGGCGTCATAGACTGCCAGCTCCACAGGCTGAGCCAGATCTATGCTCTGATACCACTGTAATATCCCCAACGGGAAATAGACAGTAATACACAGCAAAACAAACATGCAGCTATATAGAACAAAATGCCGGAACTAGAATATGGAACAAGTACACATAAAATTCCAGAACGCTAAGCCATTTTATTAATCTGAGAATACATATATGGGTACAAGAGATAATCAGAATGAGTGCGCTTATCCTTGCACTAGGCAAGTGAAGAACCCTCTCAGAATAGGAAATGGCTACAATAGAGACTGCGTCCTAGCTGCTGGAGAAAACTGCCGTAGAAAGCTGCTACTGCAATGTACTGGAACTAGGGGTTGATCCCCTCACCGGAATGAGCTGAAAATCGAAAGACTATTTGTACTCACCAATCCGGACAAAACCCAGAAACCGTGAAGCAAATGCTCCACCTTCGAAAATCCACCAATGAAGCCCTCCTCAATGAAAACGCTGTCTCTCCCAGGAACAGCGCAGAAGCTCAAGAAAGATGCTGGGAAAGGGCCCTAAATCCTCCTGCAAACCCTCCGGCTGAACCAACAATCTCCCCAAGGCTGAAGTACGCTGAAGCCACCACAAAATCACCCACAACAGCGCTGCACAAACACTGACTGCGTCCTCCCTCCTGAAACTGCGTCCTCTCTCCTAGACTGCGCAGTCACTCTAACTGGCTAGCTCCTCTGCAAAACGTTCACCAAAATCTCCTGCAAATCAACTGCTGAAACTGAAGGGATACCTTGCCCGAGCAAGCACTCGAAGTCCCCCGGGGCCAAGGGCGAGATCTCCGACCGGAGACACTCAGTTCGCACTAAACAGTGCTGCAGACCGACTAAACAACCGACGTGCTGAAGTAGACAGAAGTCTAGCTCTCAATATCATCAACATATCAATAATGCCAAATGGAGTGAAACCCCCACCTTTTATAGTGCTAGCTCCCTCAAAAACCCTAACTGCGTCCTTGACCTCCTCCTTGACCTGCGCAGTTACCTTAGGAGCCTACGTGAGGCCTCTCTCATGTGTGTGTGGACCCCCAAGGCTTTCCCCTTTAAGTTACAACGTTCATCTACTAGGTAGCACTTTATTTTATTAAAGTGAGTTGACCCCCTCTTTCTCACTTTATTTATTAATTTAACTATAGGCGGCAAAACTATACAAAAATGAAATATTCCAATCAGCGGTGCTAATTAGGAATATTACAATAACTGTGTCACTTTCTCTATGTGTTTATGTGCTTATTCTAGATTTGAATTGGTAGAGATTTGTTATGTTTTTTTCTTTGATGTTAACTTGAATTTATTCAGTTGATAACTTGTATAAGTAGGAGAAGCTTAACCGGATTAACAAAATAATTTCTGCATAAGAATTAAGATTCAGAAATTTCTACATGGTATCAGAGCAATTGCAAATCTAGAAGGGTCACCAGCTAAAGCATCTGAAGGGTCTAGCTGCAGAAAGCAGCTGGAAAGACAGCAGAAAAGCAGATCTGAAGGGACAGTGTAGTTTTTAGTTGGAGATTCATGCAGAAGGAAGGGTGACGTTGTCCAATGCTGTGTCCTAGAAAGCCCATGCAATTACTGTGCAGAGGCAGCTCAGAAACAGCGCTGGTTAGGTCTGAAGCCAGCCAGTGTGATTCAGATCTGAATCTGTCAGATCCAGAAAAATTTTGCAGAAAAGTTGCAGAAATTCAAAAGAGTTTGTGGGGTTAAACTTCTGAAGTTTTTAGACTTTTAACCTTAGCACAAGTGACAAAGTTTGGGAAGAGATTAGCTTCTCAGAGAGTTTCTTGCCAAAGAAAACTTGCAGTTTGGTCAGAGGATCAAAGAAGAAGCTGAATCATAGTTGATTTGGTAGATTTCCAAGGACGGAAATCAAGTGTCAGAGGGAGCAGAGGGTTCCCAGTTCGAAAAGGACCCTAGATCCAAGATCTCTAGCATAGAGAAGAGGAGCTCCGACACATTCTGAGTAGATGGCTCCTCATGGACTCTGTGATCATGATAGGCTAGAGGGCTTCTCAAACTTTTCGGTATGGAAAGCTAGGATCCTGATTGTCCTAGAAGCATATGGTCTAAGAGATCATGCAGAGCAGACCCTGGCCATGCCAACAGATGCGGATCTCCTACGGAAGCATAGAGAAGCTGTTGGGCATGCCAAGCAACTGATAATGGACAGTATCAAGGATCATATTGTGCCACACATAGCTGAGAAGAGGACAACTAATGAGATGTGGAAGGTCTTGACTTCCCTATATGACGAAAAATCAGTCCAAAGAAATATGTTGTTGGAGGCCCAAATGAGGTCATTCATAATGACCAAGGGAGAAGACAACGAGCATTTCCTCTTCAGATTGAAGTCAATCAGGGATCAGCTGACTGCAACGGGTGCAACCATAGATGATGCAGTGACAGTTAGGACTGCCCTCAATGCAGTCACGGAAGAGCGGGAAACCTTTGTCCAGAGTATCTTGGGCAGAGCGAACCTCTTAGATTGGGACAACTTGTGGTCGATCCTACGGCAAGAAGAACTATGAAGGTTCACCAAGAATCAGCACAACCCTGCGTTGAGCAAGGTTAAGAAGGAAGAGGAGGAAGATGCAGCCTTGGAATTGAAGAAGCAGCCAAAGAAGAAGAAGGATATTTCTAAGATCAAGTGCTTCCAGTGTGGCGAAATGGGACATTTTTCCAGCCATTGTCCAGAAAAGAATAAGGACAAGGAAGCATCATCTTCCAAGGCAGTTGTGGTAGATGATGGGTCAAAAGATGATGTAGCCATGAGCGCTCATGAACCATGAAAGTGGGGCAACATGGATCTATAGAGGATCTACAGAATGTGAGGCAGGATCCTTGAGCAGCTCATCTCTTGGATCACAAGTGAGCTACGACAGCCTTAAGACAGTAGCGGGACAAGTGGAGCAGTGGGTGCATAGATCACAGATGAAGCATAAGCAAAGGCAAATCTGGAGGTTGGGAGGAGCAGCGCAGAGCATAGCAGTAGCAGCGCAGAGGCTGATGTGACTTCAGCAGCACAGTGCAATACTGCTTATGCAGTGCAGAGCTGCAACAGCGTAGAGAGCTTCAGAGGGACAGTGCAATGCAGCAACAGCGTGATAGATTTCAGCAAAAGGAGTTGATGTGACTTCAGTAGTGCAGAGGGAGTCTGATTACGCAGGCAGAGCTGTAGCCGTGCATCGTTCTTTAGATGTCAGCACAGATCTGTAGCCTATGGAGCTCCAGTGATGAGGATGCAACCCATCAAACTTGTTTGTCAAAGATTGGGCAGGAGATTTAGTTGTTTCTCTCAACAACTGAAGTTGCAGTGCAGCAGATCAGCAGTGGCAGTGCTATGAGCAGCACAGATGCAGCATATTGAGAGGGAGCTACAGTACAGTGGTTGCAGTGGCAGAGTCATGGGCAGCAGTGCAGAGTTTAGTGGCAAGAGGCCAAGCTTCAGCAGCACAAAACTAGTGCCCAAAATCATGTAATGCATAAGTGTGATGTATTGCTAGAGCACACCCTTGATGCTAAGAGGGAGTGTTGAGATTTTGTGTATTTCGGGTAGCATCAGTTGTGCTCTAGGTCCCAAATTTTGAGGAAGGACTAGAGTTCACCTAATCTACAAGACCCATAAATGGATTTGGGAAATTCATCTGGTTTAGGAGATATTAAATTAATTAATTAATTTAATGTATTTCTTAAGTTAAACTTAGGAAAATAAAATAATTAAAGTGAATCTAATTAAACATGTGATGAAATTGTCTTAAGTCACATGGATCAAGCTTTCTTTTAATCCTAGCCATTGATTAAAGATTTAATCTTGGCCGTTGATTTGTAAACGAGAAAAGTATAAAGGAAAGGCTTGGGGTTATTTGTAAAACACACAGAGGCAGAGCACTGAAGCTAAGCTAAGATTCTATGGCGAGGTTGCTGAGAATTCTCAAGTGTTTCAGTTGGAAAGAGGGGAATTTAGACCAAGGGGATGATCTAATCTCGAGGTCTAGAATACACAAGAAGTAGAGAAGAGATCAGGAAAGACAACGCAGAGGAAGGCAGCAGCAACAGCAGCATATGGCAACAACAACAACAGCAGCAAGGACAGCGTGATTTTCAGGAAACCCTTTAGGGGTTACGTAGAGACCCTTAGGGGCAGCATAATGACTGCGTCACCCAGTCCGGGGTAACATAGTCCCTTCCAGTGACAATGCTGAGTATTTGGAGGCCTTCAGAGGTTGACGCAGTGTCTTTCAGGGGTAGATCTGGGGTTTCTAGGCCTAGATTTGGCTGAGTTTTGTAAATCCCATTTGAGGGTGTAGATCAGTCAGTATTTTTGGTCTTAGAATAGCCAGGTGCTGCAGATCTAGAGTTTTCTTTATAGGGGTTTCCAGATCTGGAACCCAGAGTTGTGTATTCAGAAATATTCTTAATAATAGAGCCCTCCAGCAACCAAAGACCGATTTTCCCACCTTGGGTTTTTTCGGGGACAGTTTGTCCAGAAATAACTGTCACTTTGTCTATGTGTGCATGTACTTATTCTAGATCTGAATTGGTAGAGATCTGTTATGTGTTTTGCTTTGATATTAACTTGAATTTATTCAGTTGATAACTTGTATAAGTAGGAGAAGTTTAACCGGATCAACAGAAATAGTTTTTGCATAAGAATTAAGATTCAGAAATTTCTACAGAAATGCCTCTCCTCCTGCCACACCTCTAATCCCAGAAAATAATGCATCAAGCTGATATCTTTCATCTCAAACTCTAAAGCAAGATCTCTCTTGCAGCGCTCAATGAGTCTCTCTGCACCAGTGATGACCAAGTCATCCACATACAACACCAGAATGAGAGGCTCCTCACCCACCACAATTGAGTATAGGTTCAGATCAACCTCACTCTTTGTAAAACCCAACTGTTGCAAGTATGTATCAATCCTCGAGTACCAAGCTCTAGGAGCTTGCCTCAGGCCATAGAATGCCTTTTTCAATCTGCATACATGGGACTCCTTCCCATGCACCTTAAAACCCTGTGGCTGTTCAATATAAACCTCCTCTTGAATGAAGCCATTGAGAAATGCCGTCTTCACATCCATCTGGTGGATCTTCCAACCCATCTCTGTTGCAATCGATGTAATGGAGTGTATAGATGTATACCGAGCTATGGGAGCGAAGGTCCCCTCATAGTCAACTCCATCTACCTGGGAGAATCGTCTCGCCACAAATCGAGCCTTGAACTTCTCGATGCTGCCATCTGCAACATGCTTTATCTTGTAGAGCCATCTGGAAGATAACTGATTTACCTTCAGGCCTCGGCACTACCTCCCAAACATCGTTCTTCATAATAGAAGAATACTCCTCCATCAGGGCCTCTCTCCAAACCTGTTGGCTGGCTGCCTCTTCATAACTAGAAGGCTTAGTATCAACGATGCTAGTTACTAATTCCATGTAACTACAGAACCGCTCAGGTAGTTTACTCTCTCTAACCTGTCTCTTTGGCCCAACAACTGATGTGGCATCGCGCAAGGTGTTTTGAAGCCACTTGGGCTTCCTCTTCCCTGAGCATACATCTCCCACCGGAGTGAAAGAATCCTCATCATCATGAGAAGCCTGAACTCCTGAAGGCCTGCCAACTGACCTCATACTTGTACCTGTGCCTGTAGAAGCTGAAGTACTATGCGAACTGTCCATCAGTGGACTATCCTATGCACTGCTCTGTGGACTGCCTTGCATGCTGCCTGAAGCACCACCCGCCTGACTTTGAGATCCACTGCTCACTGATGGACCTGACACTGTAATCGATGTACCTCTTGATCCCTGACCACTGGATCCCTGTGACTGACTCAACTGCTCTTGAGGGTCTGGTGACTCCAGATACTCTATCTCCCGTGACCTCCTGAAAGCCCTCTCCTCCTCGAACTTCACATCCCGCCTGACAACAACTTTCCTCTTCGCAGGAATATAAATCCGATAAGCT
The DNA here is from genome assembly GCA_034641835.2 of Pinus albicaulis. Taxonomy (NCBI): domain Eukaryota; kingdom Viridiplantae; phylum Streptophyta; class Pinopsida; order Pinales; family Pinaceae; genus Pinus; species Pinus albicaulis. The sequence goes on along the minus strand of CM076584.1, from coordinate 920,052,299 downwards.
TTCAAGGTCTCGCTATAACCCACAAAGATGCCCTTTGTCTACAGTGGGGTCTAGCTTGGTCCTCTTCTCCTTGGGAACATAGGAGTATGTAATGCACCCAAAGATACGAAAGTGACCAACATCAGGCTTATTCCCAGAAAAACCCTCCTCCGGAGTCACATTGCCTAAGGCACAATGTGGACTCCTGTTCTGCAAGTACACAACACTGTTGCAGGCCTCTGCCCACAAAAATAAAGGTAACCCCTAATCATGAAGCATGTCTTTGGCAGGCCCTACGATGGATCTGTTCTTCCTCTCTGCAACCCCATCCTGCTAGGGGTTGTAAGGAACCGTGAACTCCCTCCTAATGCCTGCCTCAGCACAAAAATGAAAAACTCACCAAGGGTATACTCCCCTCCATTGTCCGACCAGAGGACCTTGATCTTTCGACCTGTCTAGGTCTCCACAAGAGCTTTGAACTCTTAAAACTGCTTGAAGACCTCACTCTTGGTCTTCAAAAAATAAATCCAGGTCTTCTTGGAGTGGTCATCAATGAATAAAACATAATACTCATAGCCACTCAAGGATACATGAGACATCCGACCACTCACATCGGTATGAATCAAGTCAAGGATCCCTGTCGCTTTGCTACCACTGCTGGGAAAAGGTGATTTGGCAAACTTCCCCATAACACATCCTCTTCATACATCAAGGTGATCAGAACTGAAATATGGCACACCAGTGGTGATGTCCCGCAATGTCCTCAAGGCCCCATATTACATGTGCCCCATCCTGCGGTGCTAAATCTCACATAACTCTGAACTGCTAGATCTGTTGTCGGTCCTATCTCGGGTGCTACTACTCAATGCCATCAGGGGCTGGAATGAGAACTTGTACACCTTAGCATGGCGCACACCAATCACTCTAGCTGAATCAACTGGAGTGCCCCTAGGATATATGAGCACCTGCCCTCTCCTGAACAACACCTCATACCCTCTGTCCTCAAGTGCTGAGACGGATATCAGGTTCTTCTTCATACCAGAAACATATAGAACATTTGACACTTTCAAGGGAGGTTTGGGTTCCCTATCAAATGTAAATGTCCCCACACCAACTGCACTAACAATGTTGTCATCACCAAGTACTACCTCCATGTCAGTATCACTCTCTGAGAGCTCTGAGAAGTACTCTCGGACTCCTGTCATATGGTGTGAAGCGCCACTGTCAACATACAAAATTCTAGGAGATGCTCTGCTAGTAAAGGAGAGTGCACACTCCCTCTGAACCTGTGTGGCAGGTGATACTGCACTTGAGGACTCACAAGCTATGAACCCAAACTCTCGGTCAAAGCTCTCTGAGAAGCCCTCTATCTCTGCAGAAGTTGCCATGGTTTTCTCCTTTCCCTTCTTCTTCTTCTTCTCCGGACACACAATAGCATAGTGTCCCAACTTTTGACAATTCCAACATTTAACTTTGGAATAGTCCTTCTCTTTGTTCACCTCCTTACCTTTACCTTTGCCTTTGCCCCCACCTCCACTAGTGGAAGCTTGCTTCTTTTCTTTGCTTTTCTTGCCTCTTGCTAAAAATGCCACATTGTCATCCTCCTCCCCCTGTTTGGCTGCCCCAAGATGGTTCTTTCTGATCTCATTCTGAATGCAATCATCCCACAACCTCTCCCATCCGAGATGGTTCTCCCGTGCAACAATGTCATCCACAAAACTCTCCCAAGTCTTGGAAAGACCATTCAAGGCTATCCTCACCAACTCAGTGGGTGCTATGGTCTCTCCTACGTCTGCCAACTCATCTCTCACCGAAGTGATCTTCATGAGGTATGTTGTAGCACTGTTAATCTTAGCCATTTTAATGGCCTTCAGTGTCTCCCTTAGGACCATCTTTCTGTTTTCATTTGAGCTCTGGTAAAGACCAGTCAAGGCTGTCCAATGTGCATGAGGAATAACATGATCTTTGACTCCATCCAAAATTAGTCTTTTTAACTTAGCATTCTTTTTGTTGAACTCTGCTAACTGTACATGGTCAACAGGCACTGCTATTGGGTGTTGTGTGGTATGCACCATTATGCCCCAGACTTCTGCTTCCTCAAAGTTGCTTTGGATTCTCTCCCTCCATGCACTCTAGTTTCTCTGCCCATCCAACCTATCTTCAACCCTCAAACCCAAAGACATGCTTGCTGTCCTAACAAACTGAAATTTTCAAATCTATGGTAAAGGTTCAGTTTTTAGTGCAAAAATCAGCTTGTTGTGATATTCACTTTGTTGTCCCAAACTGCACTTTTCAGCTAACCAAGCTCTGATACCATGTAGAATTTCAACCCCCACTCCGATTATCAGTTTTCCTTATCACTCCATGCATATAGTTTTAAATTTGAACATGAAATAAATACTAAAATCTGGAAATGACAGAAATTTCTGAAAACACAAATTTGGAGATTTCACAACTGCTGGAAAATGCAGAAATAAAACACAGCAAAATTATGACAGTCACACACAGAAAATGACATAGTGAATTTTGGTCAATGTGACCTTGGAAAACCCCCCTACAACTCTTGGAGAAAACCAATTTGAGAGCTCTTCTTTATTTTTGAAAATGCTTTTACAGAGAAACTGAAATACACAGTAAAAATTCCAGCAACCACAAATTTAACTTCTCTCGATTTTCATGCTTACACTCTACCTCCGAAAATGTGCCAACAACAAAACAAAATTTACAGCAATAAATGAACACCATTAAATGCTGAATTGTCACCCTCAAAAAACGTGCCCATAATTCTGCAGTACGGTCATATGACTGTATGGACTGTACGTAAAAGTACAACTGTACTTCCTCCTCAAAAAACCTGCCCAGAATCTACCTCGAAAACTGTGCTGCCAGCTGCTATACGGATTTCTCGAAATATGTGCCGGAATAACAACAGTGCTTCTCCTCGGTTTTCGTGCCCAGAATCTACCTCAAAATTTATGCTGAAGATGTTGTCCCTCTTCCTCAATTTTTGTGCCTTTCTCTTCCTCGAAATTTGTGCCAAACTCCTACTGTATAGATTTTGCCTCGGGATTTGTGCCAATAATGTTGCTGTACAGATTTGTTGAAGTCTCCTTGCTGCCCTCCTTCAACATCTCACTGCTCAGAAATTTTATCCTTGCTCTCTCTTATCTTCTCTCAATAGCTCATGAAAGAATGAATTGATCTTTTCTTCTCCTTCTCTCCTTTTACCCTAACCCTAAGTGATTTTTGGGGAATCCCTAAATCCAATGGCTGAGATAGTTTTAGATCAAGCACTGAGAATAAATATGCATTTAATTCTCACTTTCTATTTTTTAACTCACCCCACTTAAATAAAGACCCACTTAGTCTTTTATTTCCATTGTCAGTTTTTCACTTTCTAATTTTTCATTGACTTTAATAAAGTCACTTTAAAATTAGAATGTAACTTTATCACTTATAAAGTCACTTTTAAATTAGATTGACTTTACCACTTATAAAGTCACTTTAGGAGAAAAGTACAAATAAATGTGGATACTTTTCCCTAGGCCAAAGATCAAAGCCTTAGGGAACCACTTGTCCTCTGGTACCCAAATTTTAACACTTACTAGCTTGCCTTGTGCTAGCCTAGTTGCACTATTTCCAACACCACATTGCACTCTCTTATTTATTAATAAAATGGCTCAGATCAGCGCAGTTCATGGATTTTTTTGGTTGTAAATGTAATGTAAATTTTTGTATGTGTTTTTGCTATGTTTTGCTTGTTTATCATTGTAAATTTCCATTAAAAATATTACAATGGTATCAGAGCATAATCTTGGCTTAGCCTGTGGGAAACCCTTCATTCTATTACAAGACCAGAATAAAAAACTAAGAAATCAGGGGATCCCAAGAAAGGTTAAACTCAAACAACATGGCAGTAACCTTGAATGAGGTGATGAGGGTGCAACAAATGATGGTTGATGTGGGGAAGCAACTGATTCGTGCAACAATTGGGAATCAGGACCATTCTCAATTATACAATAAATCCACTATGCCCATAATTGTGGATAATGCATCAAGATGGCAAGACATGACTGCAACTAATGTGGAGTTATTGGTAGCAAATTGGAGGGCATACCAATCATTGGGACATGGCATTCAAGCGTTCCTCTCTTTTTGGGAGTTTTTTGAACTAAGAGACATTCACAAATCAATGGGAATTTGTGGAATTATGCAAGGACGGTGAGGTGGATTAAGGAAGAAGATGAAAGAGTAGTTGAAGGGGTCATGGTTAGCAAGGAGACAGTGGAACATTAACTCGTTGATGAGACACCATCCATTGTTGAGGTATCCATTGATGAGGTATCTTGGGTTGTGACTGAGTTCTCAGGTGATGCAAACGCACCACAGGTTAATGAGATGTCAGGAGACATCTCCACCATTGTTAGGGAGCCGATATGTACAGAGGCCTCAAGGTCTACGATAGAGTTTTCGGACGACAATCACCAACAGTTGACTGCTGAGCATGTCTTGCGTGTTAGGTTGTCTATGGAGGAGCAGTTTGAGGCTCATGTTGATTCCATGATGGAAGAGGATGTGAAACCATCCTTTGGGCTAGCCATTGATGAGGGGCAACAAAGAGGCCACACGTTGGATTTTTAGCACAGTTCTCTTCAGAGACACACTGATGGGGTCTATAGCGTTATTAGTCCACCCTTATGCATTGGATTGAGGGAGGCAAAGTTGCTTAGACGTATCCGAGGGGCTGGCCAGGTTAGCAGGACTAATCGACATGAGCTGAGCATTAAACCACATCAGCTTGGAGGGCTTTTTCCTTCAACAAAGGATTGTGCATTCAATCCCTCTTTTGGGATTGGATGGCGAGAGGTACTGAGTTGCTACTTGATGGAGCAAGCTAGGTCATTGGATACATCCATAGCCACATTTCAGCAGAGGCCCTGGATTTCCAGAGGGACACAAGGACCAGACTGTTGTTGGGATCTAGGTGGGATTTCCCATCACATCATAGAGTTAGTGGGTGATGGCAGTAGCTGTGTGATGGGTTCGATGTTTGGACGAACACACATTTTCAGATCTCCATTAGAAGCCCCAGACACCACTACTGACAGGATGGTTCGATAAGGGAGAAGATAAATTTCATGAGTTGTCTTGGCATATTGACTGTGTGTAGAGTCATAGGGTGATTAGCCTACTTTGGCAAGAGCTGGAAGGAGGAGATGGCATCAACAGGGCACCAGACAGGGACTTAGAGGGAGACAGTGCTCTCTCATTGGTATATCGGACACCGAAGCTATTGAAGATAAGCTCAGTAGTGTCATTTCCGTTGGCATGTGAGGAGTCGAGTCACTTAAACCTTTCAAAGCATATGGGGAGATGTAGCCCACATCATGGAGGGTTTACTAGCAGAGTGTTGCATGTTTTGGCACATGCAGGATAGTATATGTTACAGGGTGGTACGACAGTGAGCAGTGGTACATAAGACTACATAGAGTTATGTCATAGGGTCCAGTGTTATGTAGGGGGATGCAGACTGGTGTGTACAGACCCAGTGTTAGGTCGTAGGATCCAAGGGTGTGCAGGGCTATGTAGTGAGGAGCAGTGGTCTGCAAAGGAGCATGGAGATGCAGGGAGGTGTGTCCTAGCATGTTGGTTTACAGTATGGAGTAGGAGGAGTAGCTCACATCACATTGATTACCCGCGGGGAGTGTCAAGTACGGTGACACATGCAGGACACGAGGTGATACAAGAGGGGACAACAATAACAGGGGCTATCCAGGGGTATATAGGGGTAGGATGCGATGTACAATGGCATGTCAAAGAGTATAGGGATGATCGGTGGTGTCCGATGGTGTATGGCACCGCACAGCGGGGCTTTGGAGTGTTTCCTCTAGCGAGACTCATGGACGGAGACACTAGTCATACCTTTGGGTGTAGTTCACCCAGGATCGGAGGGGACACATATGAGCGATACTTGATGGTATCCGTGGGGACTCACACACCTGACCCTCTTCTACATCACTTATGGGCACAGTCGATTTGACTGTTGTCCTTTGGCACTTCGGGCATGAGCAACGAGGGACAAGGACCTCACCCGAGATATTTGGATGACACTCAACGCACTAGGGGAGAGACTTCTCAACAATGGCATTGGGTCGGTGCGCTAGTTGACAACCACAGGTTTGGGGATGAGGAGATCATTTGCAGGGGTGTCATATCGTTCATCACCAAGCCTACGCCTGGGGAGTTGGTCATGAGGGAGACATGTGTCACTCTTTTCTCACGGCATGTCAGCACCATGCATGAGCAGAGGATACCGAGTACGACTGAGTTAGTTTTCCAGTGTGTCTGGGCTCCAAACATTGTATTAGCACTTTATTGAGAGGGCGGATGGCAGACCCAGTGGTGATGGTTGGAAGGAATAGGAGGGATTTGCATACCCTGAGTTGATTACGGATACCAGATACCCATTTATTGGTTGCATTCAAGGGGTAGCTATTTGACACATGTGGCTTCTAGTGGTCATCGGTACTACATGGTGGTAGGCTCAAGGCAGATTAGCATGCATCAAATTATCCCATGATATATGGAGTCGATATATTGATTACATGCAGGGACTAGAGATGAGGCACGGAGGGAATCATGTAGTTGTCAGAGCTATGTCGTAGCAATAGAGATTCAGTTGATTGATAGATCACTCTGTTTCGTGATGATCGAAGTCATGGCAGAGAGTGATCCAATTCACTGCTGGGTTGGCACATGGGGGTACACTAAGGCCTTCATCGTATGGCAAGGCAGGTTTTCTCTATTGTTGCACATGTCCGGAGTTAGATTTGGATGGGTAGGCTTTGGTGTCATGGAGATTCCTGGGCAAGATGCGTCTCGTCCCTATCAGTATTTCACCACCGGGTTCCAAGAGAGGAGGATACAATGTATGCACGATGAGCAGTCTGTTAGAGCCAGAGTGGCGCAACGAAAACATTGTGTCACCCTTTTGAGGCTAGCATGGGACCCAGGCATCACAATACTTGACAGCATAGTAACCTTTAGGGGTGAGCTGGCTACTAAAGGGGGAGGTCATGCAAATCTTCCATTGGGCTTTAACTAGTCACCGATGGAATGGGGGACTTCATTGGCATGGCAGGTGGGCCAGCAGGATGGTATCAGGAGAAGCTCATGTGAGCGAGATGTTATCTCTGCAGGGATTGGATGGTATCTTCGAGAGTATACTCCTGGAGTGCATGGGATGGCCTACATGGTAGGACAACTCCATGAGAAGTGGGACATAGTGCCACATTATCATGATTCCCTACTCATTGATGGTATGCAGGGGACTTCTAGTACTTATATCGGGCAGGATAGTGAGTGGAGCGAGGGGAGCTTCAGGTGGGGCAGGATGGCTTGGGATCCTGGTATTGAGGGATTCTTTCATCTCAGGACATAGCAGAGGTCAAGGACGATTAAGTGGTGCATATGGGACCCTGACATAGTTTTGCAGTGATAGAGGGGAGCAACAACTAGAGGGGTGCTTGTTCGCCTATTGCTTGAGGAAAAGCAATGCTTTGGCAGGAAGGACTGTGATATTCCCACTTAGCAATATTGCTAAGGGAAATATCAATTTTTCCCAATTGTGTCCTAATTCATGTTTGCACTTAGGAAATGTGGGTTTAGAGGCCCCATATATATTTTTGACTTTATGCAAGCCTGAACATTAGAGTCGGAGGGGAAATATTGTGGCTCTAATGGAGCGTTGGGGCCACCCATGGAGAATTACGATCCACATGTGGCATACACACTCATTGTGCCAGATTGGTGAGGATAAATCGAGCTTGGCCCACATGGGCATTTTGGAGGCTCTTTGAAAAAAAGGAAAGACACTCATTTTGTCATTCATGAACATTTGAGAATTTATCTTAGACAAGCACGCTTGAGCTGAAGCCAAGTTTGCAAGTGTTGTTCAGCACACAGGTGTTTCCGAGCGGAAATCCAAACCCTTGCTTCGGTGGACTTACTTCGAGTGCCAGCCCAAGGAGGGAGTGTCACCTATTCTAGTTTCATCCAGGAGCAAAGATTGCGAGTTTGGGGAAGTTTCCAGTAGCAGCAGCGTAGTGACTGTGCAATCCTTGGAGGAGCCACGCTTGGAGGTTGAGGAGTGAAAGGAGTTTTGGGCTGAAACTTGAGGTGGAGTCTGGGGAAGTGTTGTGGGGGATTTTCTAGCATTTTGGTGGAGCAGAATATGCAAAATTTGTTATAGGTTACATCTTCTACTGGTGGAGGAGGGCCAAGCATTTGGCAGTGATTTTTGGCGCATCAAAACTAGCACAAACCTTTTCTGGGTTTTTCTGGGTTTATTGAGGAGAGGCCAAGTTTAATTTTGCATAATTTTCTGGGCCTGTTTGAGGGGTCAAATAGGGATCCCAACTTAGCCAGCAGCTAAAGGAGCCAAGGGAAAATTGGGCTGAAATTTTGTGGTCAACATTTGGCCAATTCCTTCGTGGGTTTTGTTGAGTTATTGGTGGAGAACCCGAAGTTAATTTCTCGGAATTTTCTCAGCACCCGAGGGCCTGGCAGCAGCTCTTTGCAGCCAGCAACGTATTTTTTGGGTAGTTCAGCACAGTGCCAAGAAAGAGCAACAACAGATCGGAGAGGGATTTCACATCTTCCATTTGGGCTTGCTAACTTGCTTTGTGCAAGCCCAGGTGCACTCTTTCCAACACCACATTGTACTCTCTTATTTATTAATAAAATGGCTCAGATCAACGCACTTTATGGAAATTTCTGGTTGTAAATGTGTTGTAAATTTTTGCATGTGTTTTTGCTATGTTTTGCTTATTTATCATTGTAAATTTCCATTAGGAATATTAAAACAACCAATGATGTGCTTGACCTAATCAGGGAGGAGAAAGGGATCAAGGAAGGAATTTTCAATGAAAGGTAATACAATGATCTTAGTGAGGCTTCTAGCCAAGGGAAACCTAGGGCAATGAATGGTCCCCGAGCTAGGGCTTGCAATATCTTGAGATCCCACCATCGGATTTGCTTGAAATTTGGAGGGCCTCTAGAGCAAATTCCAACACAATTGTGGACCAAAAATCTAAGTATTTGGATAGATGGATTGTGAGATAAGTGATTCCCTACGAGATGTAATGGGAGAGGCCTAGAGAAGAAGAGGTGGGGGAAGAAAATTAGGTTTAAGGTGATCACCTTATGGTGGACCAATGCCTAATCCTTTGGTGAGTTTTGGAGTGAAGAGTAATTATGACTATGGACATTGGATTTTCTATGTCAAGGAGGCCTCAAAGGCAACTTCACATAGCATTAGGGCAACAACAAAAGCAACTTCAAATACTTTATACTTCGTTTTGCAAAATAGATGGCTTATCAAGATGAATTTCAATGATGAAACATCTCTAGGAACATTCATTGATAATACATGGCCCATACATAAAGCGTGATGATTCAGGTGGATATTGGTGGTCACCCGCCTATTCCACTTGGGGCCCCACCATTGTCTCTTTCAGTTTTTCAGTTTCAGCACAACTTACTACTTTTAGCAGTTTTTCGGGTCCTGAACTTCCGGAGTCGTTTTGAGGCCCTAAACGACATCTTTTGGGAAAACGGAGAGCAACATGGGTCCATGGACCGATGTTGCTCTTTCAAAATTTGTAGTCCTCGGATAGATCTTTCTAACGAGGTATGGTATGCGTCAAACGGAGATTGTATGCCAAAGTTACACCCCTGGGAAGTTGAAACACCAATTTACCCAAACGGGGCCCATAGTTTTGGCGCTTCATCTCCTAGGGTTAGGGTTTTGGTTGTTTAGGATTTCCCATTGTTTCTAAATGATAAATAGGCCCTCGAGCCTCATTGTAACACAGTTCAGAGGCCTGTAGCCGCCACATCTCTTCTCAGAGATAGCTACCAGCGCCCTAGCTAGTTTCATTTCCATTTTGTCTGTAAGCAAATTTCAGTTCTTTGATATTAATGAAATGAAGTGTTATTTCCGCTGCATCTCTGTATTTATGGTTATATGTTTATTTTGTTGCGTTCCTGCATAAATCCGGATCAGTGGTATCAGAGGGGTCTGCTTTTTCTCGATCCTTCTTTGCATGTCCCCAACGAGGTCGGGGTATAAGGAGCTAGGGCTCGATCTGGTGGAACCTTTGCAAGATCAACCTCGCAAACCTCGATGGACGCCCATGGGGGACGAAAAGAAAGATGAGGGAGCAGGAGATCCTATCAAAATATTGCTCGAGGAGGCCCTCGAAAGACAAAGGAACGTGATGATGGATAACTTTGCTCAGATCCTTCAACGGCTACCCACCGGCGGCGCATCTGCATCCAGCAGCCACTCTGGAGGCGCGACTCCTTTTAAGGTCCAAGTAAATTTTGACATTCCCATATTTGAGGGTCAAATAGACGCAGATGCCGTAGATAGATGGTTGAATCTGTTAGAAGGATATTTCTTGGTTCATGACTTTTTAGACGGGGAGAAGATTATTTTTACACTCCTCAAAGCTACCCCCCATGTTAAGGACTGGTGGGAAACCTACTGTGAGAACAAGGACCAGACAGAACCCTCTCTGTTCTCGGCCGTACCAACTTGGAATTCTTTCCGAGACGCCGTCAAGGAACAGTACTATCCCGTGGGGAGCTATGAGGACAAGTACATATAATGGACCACGCTGCGACAACAAAGGGATCAAGATGTGCACGAGCTGACGAATCTGTTCCATACCCTGCGCACAAAGTTGGGTATCAAAGATTCAGAGAAACATTTGGTGCTAAAGTATCGCAGCTGTCTGCACAGATACATTCAGGAGGAAATGGAGTTCCTCGACATCTCCTCGCTTGGTACGGCATACCGGTATGCTGCCAAGATTGAGCAGAAATTCAAACAGAAGAAGCGAGACTTTGGATCTGTGAATCAAAAGCAAGGGAAAGGTGCTCCCAAACCGCAGAACAAAGGACAGAGCCAAGGCATGGCGACTCAAGACAACCTGTCGAAGCCACAAGAAAAGAACAACACTACAAAGCCAAAGAAGGACACGGGAAAGTGGTGTGAGTTCCATAAGAGCTCCACTCACAACACAAGTGAGTGTCGGGCCAAGCAGTCGCTAGTGGCCGAGATGAGGGCTTCTGAGTCAGATGCATGCTCTGACTCCGAATCAGAACCTGCAAAGGCGAATGAAAAAGGGAAACAGATTGTTGATGCGGAGCCCAATGCCACTGTTGCCACTGCAAAGATCCAAAAGGAGGAACCAGAAGATCCAGAGGAGGAGGAACGTCTCTTCCACTCCCAGATGTGGGTAAAGGGCTCCCCGGTACGGTTCATTGTCGACAATGGGAGCCAAAAGAACCTCATTTCAGCAGACGCCGTGAAGCGGTTGGGCTTGCCGACCACAGCTCACCCACATCCATACACCATCGGGTAGCTTCACCAAGGACGAGATCTCCGCGTCAGCCAGCAGTGCCGCCTTCCCTATAGCATCAAGCCCTTCACGGATGAGGTATTATGTGACGTTGCTCCTATTGATGTTTCTGATGTATTATTAGGACAACCATACTTATGGAAGCGTCATGCTGTGTATGAGTCTCGACCTCATGCTGTTATTATTACTTTGGGAAATAAGTTGTACAGGATACCAGAGGTACCACCTCCTACGACTATCTCTTTGGTTACTGCAAAACAATGTAGTAAGCTCATTTCCCAAACCCGGAAATTCGTTTTCCTGATGATCCGCCCCCAGGGCAAGAAGAAGACTGTGGCCACGACCTCCAGACAGGGCCCCTCTGCACGACAACAACAAATGGATAAGGTCGTGGAGGAGTACGGAGACATCTTCACCTCACCCACAGGGGTTCCTCTGCACTGCCAGGTCAAGCACCCGATTGATCTGACCCCAGGTGCGCCACTACCCAATGGACCGATCTATCGACGCTCTGTTCTGGAAAATGATGAAATCAAGAGGCGGATTCAGGAGCTGTTGCAGAAAGGTCACATCAGACCAAGTTCATCGCCCTGTGGGAGCCCGATCGTGTTGGTACAGAAGAAGGATGGGACGTGGAGACTCTGTATTGACTATCGGGCGCTGAACAAGATCACTGTCCGGAATAGGTACCCAATCCCACGGATTGATGACCTTCTGGACCAACTAAAAGGTGCAAAATATTTCAGCAAGATCGACCTGAAGTCTGGGTATCACCAAGTACCAATTGAACCCTCTGATGTGTGGAAGACTGCCTTCAAAGCCAAGGAAGGCCTTTTCAAATGGCTGGTCATGCCTTTCGGGTTGACGAATGCTCCCGCCACCTTCATGAGGATGATGGATGACATCTTGCGGCCATTCACCAACTCATTTGTAGTGGTGTACTTGGATGACATTCCGATCTTCAGCCAGACTTGGGAAGAGCACCTTCACCACATCCGACAAGTCCTCCAAACACTGCGGCAACACAAGTTGTGTGCCAATTTGGAGAAGTGCACTTTTGGCATGACCCAGGTTCAATATCTGGGAAAAAGGAACATCACAAATCCTCCTGCCACAAGATTGCTTGCCCTCAAGCAATCCAAACCTGTGGACGAATCTGGTTGCCCAATGCAATTGATACCCAATGCTCGAATCCCATAAAAACCATTGCGTAATGCTATGCCTCTGTGTCAAACCACCATGAACGGACCCCTCAATTCCCAGATCCTAGACCAATCTTTGACTGAACCTGTCACCAACAAATCCTCTTGGATCCCAATGCCACCAAGGACAAGCATCAAAGCTCCATGGCTCTCGCTGTGTTGTAGCTTCGGCTATGAATGCTACTCTATTAACCGCGTACTAACTCATCACCTCTCTCTAGTCCAACCCTTTGCATAGGCCAAGGTCAGTCCGACTATGTAGATGCAGGCCTGAAGTGCTGGAAAGGTGTTGGCCTACCTCCCATCGCCAACTGGAGCATGTGGTACTCCTCATGTTTAAGGGTCCCTACTACATTATGCTCCTGACTGAGAATATCGTGCCATAACCAGGATACCAACTCATAATCTCTAGCCAATCCATCCCATGGGAAGGATCAGATGCATGTGCTCCTGTATATGGCACAAGTCCACTGTGTTGCACAATGCTCACCTCATGCAGCTCTACCCCAACCAATCAACTGGATATGTCTAAGAATCCCTGCCTCTCTCCCTATAAGTGGGCAGCCCATGCTACCCTGGAGAGGGTTATTTCCTGGAAATACTGCAGCTTCACTAGTTGCCACTACATCTACCTACACCCCCGTCAGTGGGTAGACCCAAAGATGGATGCACCACTATCTCCAAAACAACCTCCCTCATATGACCAAAAACTCCATGCTCCATCGATCCGCTCGTCACTTGAAAAATTGTCTTGTCCGGTCCCAACGCTTCTTGATGACCCATGTCTGCAAATACTACATCCCTGGTGACTATGTGTACGTCTTCCTGCTCCTCATCAATGGATGACCCCAAGGATGTTTGCCCATCCTCCTCTATCATGGGCTTAACATGAGCCGCTAGCTGACCCTCCAAAGATGGCCCATCATGTGCACTGTGTTTCACTATGTGTTGCTCATGCTGAATGGGAACAAGTTGTTGCCCATCAATCTCCTCTCCCAAACATGGCTGAATCTCTGAGTTGCTGTCAACAATTCAACCCAACTGCTCATGCTCCTTAGAGGTGTCCATGGACTCAACTATAGAAGGAATATCCCCCTGATTTTCCTTTGTCATCTCCTCGGTGCCACCCATGCATGAGTGGTCAGGTCCCCACGATTCCTTGCAGATGAAGCAAATACCCTTCCTCCTCAGCTCATTCTTGCTGCATGATCCACCAAACCCGAGCAGCTCCTCCCTGGTCAACTGTCTCCTGAACAACCCAATGTTTTTCTCAACCAACTTTTTGGGTAGTTCATAAGCAATAGGTGAGACCAGTTGTCCTTTCCTCCAAATGGTCAATAATCTAGTCCGCAACCTCCTGCAAATAGCATCATGGCCTCCCATACATGAGGACAAAACAGACTGCATATTTGTTATGACTGTGTCAGGATGATGCTTCCTAATGCTGAAGAAGCATTGGAACATCTGCAGGATCAAATCATCACATTTACGATCAATGATGATTTCATAAGTCCTAGTCATGGCCATAATTTCCAAAACCTGAAGCTTCTTCCCAAATGTAGGACTCTCATTGCTATCCAAATCCTGAAAGGTCTCTACTATCAGTTTGAAGACTCTCATTATGTCATCATTGTAAGGAGGTATAGGTGTGGTCAACATCATGATACTACTGAGACAGGATGCAACTAGAAGTGTGACCCCTTCACAAGGGTGCTCCAAGAATTTGATTTGTATTAGGACAAGCATAGCTGGTTTGAAGGCCCAAATTAGTTTCTTCCCCTCTAACTGGTGTACTTTGGAAAGGAGTCCATCCAGTTCATCTGGTTTTTAAAGGACTTTCCATGTGACCCCCATGTGTTTTAACTTTTAAATCTGTCCCAAGTGCAAAGATCTTGTGTCCTATTTCATGCCCCTCCTGCACATCTCTTCGCTATCCTTTTTGAAGAATGGCATAAACTCCTCTTGAAAAAGGTTTGTTGTTCTGTTTGGGTTTTTGGTCTTCTGTATGGTTCAATTTCTTCAATTCATTCAGGGGTTCTGTGAATTTCTCCATGGTTTAGCCCAATGATGACAGAAACATTTGTGATAATAAGGCCACTATTTTTCTGAGTTTTGTTGAATTTCTCAGTGAGGTGTTTTGACAACCAGTTTCATGACAAACTGTTGTAAGTGTATTTTGTGGGTTCCCATTGAAATAATAATGCTCCAAAATGTTATAGACTGATTTATAAAGTCCCCAAAACAAAGATAGTGCTGCTATAAATTCATTAAACAGGGAATAGAAATTCAAATAGCATTCATTCAAATAAACAACAGTGGCAAAACAAATAGAACCTGGTATGTGTATAAACAACAATATGTTCTTCAACAACCTCCAGATTTCAGCAAGAATATTTCGTGGGTTGCTGCTCTATTGATGTCCTCTGTCGGCTGCAACAATTTAGGCCTTCCAGACCTAAGCATTGTAGCATTAACTAAGCCTTCTTTGGATAGTGAACTGGCACCCAAAATAGGGAAATAAATATAGCTCCTCCCAATCATACTGATTTCCTCAATAAATCTCAACTCATCAGAAAGACAATCTTCTCACCAACAACAATGCAAGGCATCAAATCCATATTCTGACTGAAAGTGGCAATAAGGTATTCTAACTGCTTAGCCAATTCCATGACCTCCCATCATAATATACGAGCCATACAAGCTACAGGAGTATAGAGGACTCTAAGAACATATGGCAATGTATGATATCTGTGTTAAACATGCTCAACAGAGCATCTATGCAACACACTATCAGCAAGAATATGACCAAGCATCGTAAACTCTGTCACTTAGCAAACTCAAAACCAACTGTGCTACTTCATAGGTCAACTGTGGACAGCTCCAAATCATAACTTTGTTTCTAATCCAAGGCTCTGCCAACACTCTTTGCCAAAACTCACCACGCACAGGTCACACACATCATCATAATCTGCCACGCTCTGACCCACTTGCAACTTGCTACAGGAGCATATGTCTGCTGTAAATCGCACAATGCAGTGTAATATTATGTGCGCACGTCTTCCCAATAGATCATTCTTTGCCTTTTGTGATCACACGGATATTGGCTCTGCTCAATATACAAAACCCACACAACATGTAAGACTGGCATTTGACATGGCTTTTAAAGAATTCTGCAGTATATGTGTTAATTCTACAAATTACTGACAGCTCCAAAAGATCACACTCATCGGACTACATATATTTGAGTCAATCGCACCCTGTTTCAATGCTGGTTGACCAGGCATTATCATCCATCTTGTATGCATACATGTATGATATCACATCCTACAACGGTGGGTCATCAACTGTGTGTCGTATGCATTGATACATGCTGTCAACAAATCAGTGGTTGATCATGATACCATTCATGCACGTCACCTGCAGCTCCATTTGACAACACTGTTCTGGGTAAGCTCGGCCCTTTCCTGCAGATTGATACGCTCCTGGAGCAGTGACGAATTTGTTTTGAGAATTCGTGGCTCCTGCACTAGTTTCCGTTCAGCTACTTTAAGGGTGTATCTTTGGCTCAATTGCACTGCTACACTGTATGCATAGCATTTAGATAGCTCTCAATCGCTCAACGAGCATCTATGCACCCATTGACAACACCCTGCAATTAAATTTCTCCTCCGCACTGAATGCCGCTGGTAAGTATATTCTTAATGTAATTTAGCTCGACTTCTTAAAAGGAGTAATGTTGACGTCTCCCTCTATAAAATTTGGCAATGGTGGCGAATTCACGCTATGAATGATAGAGAAATTTCCAGACCGCTAAGAAGAAACAATTCATGTACCCGCACAACAACTATCTGTTCAAATGGCAGCTCCCTGAAAATAATTGGTCTTCTTTCAACAATAATTTGGCCTTTTAAATTTCTGCGATTTCGATCTTGACAGCTTCAATTAATTAACTTCTTTCAACTATGCCCACGACTCCCATTAGAATTCTCCCTAAAATTTATTTGGCTCATTTTCAAATTTCAATTATTTGCCTTCGGTAATACATGGCTGCTAGCAAATGGCTCTCAGCCCATTTTGATAGTTTGATATTATTTTGCAAACAATAATAAAATTTCCGGCCCCTTTTAACATAATCAAAATGTGCCTCTTATGCTTGCTTCAATTTCTAATTCCTTATCATATTCTCAATTTGTTGCATAGTTATTGAGCAAAACACTGAAAATTTCAATCCAGAAAATATTTTTGCAATGATAGATTTATTTCTCCTACTTATTATTTCCAATAAGTTATTTACAGAATTCTTCCAGTAAATTTCAAAATAAATACCACTACAGCATTCACTCAAGTATATGCAGAGAAAGGAACAGTAAGAAATACAAGCATAAGAATCAATCACATATACACACTTATTTTTGGACAATTGTCCTTGGAAAAACCCAATGCTGGAAAACCAGTGGAACAGATGAGGGTTTATATATTATTCTTCAGCAATGAAATTTTTTATAAGGAAAATACTAGCAGACTTCTTTAGAAAACACCTGAGATAAATTCTCCCGAACCCTCTAGAGAATTTCTGACACTCGGAAGACCCACAACTTCCCTCTGCGTCCCTCTGCGTGTCTCTCTGCGCAGTGCTTGTGTCAGACTGCATCAGTCTGCGTGGGCTCTCTGCGTTGGCTTCTCTGGCTTTCTGCATCCTTCTCTCCTCGATCTTTGTCACTGTTGACTCTCTCTGCTTCTTCTGCCTTGCAACTCTCTCTCTGAAATCAAATTCTATTCCTTCAAATTCGACTTCCTTCGGGTTATTAAGTGTATGCTCGACTTGCTTTCCAAATGACCCTCAAGCCTTCTTTTATAATCTTCTCATTGACGAATCAACGTCCCAGATTAGAAATCTAATCAATGGCCAAGATTAATGCTTGACTTGATCTTCGTTATCTAGAAAATTCACACTCTATTTTATTAATACCCATTAATTATTTAATTTCCCTAAGTTTAGACTTAGGGTCTCCATTAAAATAATTAATTATTTTAATAAAACATAAACCGAGTTGAATTTCCACAAACGATTTCTGGGTTCTTTGGAATACTGATGTCCAAGACTCCTTACAAATTTTGAGACTTGGAACACATTCCGATGCTACAAAAATCAACACTCCCTCTTAGCAAGGAAAGTGTTCTAGCGAAATGTTTGTTGCATGTTGCTCTGTCTTGAAGAATCCTCTGCACTGTTGATGCCTGGTTGTTGCCCCTCATTTGTTGCGCCATTGCCTTCTGTACTGCTGCCCATGAGACTGTCACTGTCACTGCCTCATCTGTACTGCAGCTCCTTTTGAATCCTAAGCCTATCAATTCTTGCTGAAATGGATTCTTGATCATCCCCATATTTTCTCTAAAATAGAAAAACTTAGTCTTCCCCAGAGCTTTCGTGAGGATATCTGCAACTTGTTCTCCTGTAGGAGTGTACTCCAATTGTACAGCTCCCCTTTGGACACAGTCTCTGATGAAATGGCACCTGATGTCAATGTGCTTCGATCGATCATGACACACAAGATTCTCAGAGAGCTTTATGCAACTCTGATTATCACATAGAATGTTAGTTGCCTCCATCTTCTCTTTGAGTATGTTCAAAAGCAACTTCCAAAGCCATATTGCCTCACACGAAGTCGTGCTTGCTACCATATATTCAGCTTCTACAGAGCTCAGAGCCACAAATTTTTGTTTTCTGCTACACCAGGAGATCATTCCTGATCCAAATACATTCTTGAGAATCCTTAATGCTCCATGGTGCAAGTGCCCCATTCTCTTGTGCCATAGCTCATTCAAATCATTCTCATCAGTGTTGGCTATCAGTGCCATTGGGGATTCGAGCTGTAACTTGTAGAGTTTATTGCTTCTAACTTCGATTTGTGCCTTCTTCTTCCAACTCAGGTGTTTGATGTATACTCTTTTGCCAATGAAGTAAACGTCATAGCCTTCGTTTTGAAGCTGCGACACAGAGAGTAAGTTCATCCCCAAACCAGACACATGCAGCACATTGGTGGCCTGAAGCTTGTTACCAGCTTCAGTTTGAAATATTATGGTACCTCTTCCAATAGGGGTACACTTCACCTTATTGCCCAAGGTGATTTTAAAGTTCATCTGCTCTTCTTGGTAGCTTAAGAAACATTCTCGCACTCTTGTCATGTGAGCAAAAGCCTCATTGTCAATATACCAGATCTCAGGAGAAGCAGAACCTGATACACAAGCAAATTATTCTTCCAATCTGGATGCCAGAATAGAAACGTCATGATCCATCCGTTCTTTCATGCTTTCCTTCTTCTCTGGAGAACTGCGTGAACCCTTCTGAGTTGTTGCTACAACAATGTCTAATCTATGTTCCACCGTCAGTTCTCTGCTTCTGTTACTCATCTTTGCCATGATACCATGTGAAAATTTCGATCCAGAAAATATTTCTGCAATGATAGATTTATTTCTCCTACTTATTATTTCCAATAAGTTATTTATAGAATTCTTCTAGTAAATTTCGAAATAAATACTACTGCAGCATTCACTCAAGTATATCAAGAGAAAGGAACAGTAAGAAATAGAAGCATAAGAATTAATCACATATACACACTTATTTTTGGACAATTGTCCTCGAAAAAACCCAATGTGGGAAAACCAGTGCAACAGATGAGGGTTTATATATTATTCTTCACCAATGATACTCTTTACACGAAAGAGACTAATAGACTTCTTTAGAAAACACCTGAGATAAATTCTCCTGAATCGTCTGGAGAATTTCTGACACTCGAAAGACCCACGGCTTCCCTCTGCATCCCTCTGCGTGTCTCTCTGCGCAGTGCCTGCGTCACTCTGCATGGGCTCTCTGCGCTGTTGCTCTGTGCTGGCTTCTCTGGCCTTCTACGTCGTTCTCTCCTCGACTTTTGTCACTGTTGACTCCCTTTGCTTCTTCTTCCCTGCAACTTTCTCTCTGAAATCGAATTCTATTCCTTCATAATTGACTTCCTTCAAATTACTGAGTGTATGCCCGGCTTGCTTTCCAAATGGCCCTCAAGCCTTCTTTTATAATCTTCTCATTGACGAATCAATGGCCCAGATTAGAAGTCTAAAAAATGGCCAAAATTAAAACTTGACTTGATCTTCATTCTCTAGAAGATTCAAAGTTTGTTTTATTAATACCCATTAATTATTTAATTTCCCTAAGTTTAGACTTAGGGTCTCCATTAAAATAATTAAGTATTTTAATAAAACATAAACCGAGTGGAATTTCCACAAATGGTTTCTAGGTTCTTTGAAAAACTGATGTCTAAACCTCCTTACAAATTTTGAGACTTGGAACACTTTTTGATGGTACAAAAAATCAACAAAGACAATTTGGCAAAAAACTTGTCAGGACGTTTAATAAGGAAAATTTGTCGAGCCCCTTTTAATAATTTCTCATTTTGCTACAGGAAACTAGGTTTTCGACTTCTCTAGCAAATTCTCCAACAATAATAGTTGCAACTGAAAATTGAAAAACTATGCAAGCTGAACCAAGACCAATGTTCTGATACCACTGTAATATCCCTAATGGAAATTTTAATAGTAGATACCATAAATGATCTTTAATAGCAAAATAATTGTAAATAGACACACAACCAGCAAATGGATACACAAATAGATGCCAATAAAATCACTGAGCCATTTTATTAATCCACTGAAAAGAGTACATAAACATGAGGGAACAGTGGAACCTGAGCTTGCCAAGCAAGCGGAGGAAAACCCTGAAAAAGATCTCTGACCCAACTGATGAATGACTTTGGCAATGATGTAGATGTCCTAGTGAGAAGACTACTGCAAACCTGCTATGGCAAAAATGCTCTCTCCAAAACTCCAGTGAAGTACCGTGATATTTTTGAGTGAAATCTCCTCAAGAGGGTTTGGTTTTCGTCCAATACCCACTAGCAAAACCGATGGTTTCCGTCCTGGGGCTACTGCTGAAGTAGAGAACCGAGTTCTCAAACCTCTCCACAAGTAGAAAACACAAATCCAAGATGTCCTCTAATGGCCTCCTCCTCTTTTTATAGAACTGATGGACCCCTCTAAAACATCCTATTTTATTATTATTTTAATCATTAAGCACATTTCCCTCTTTTTATTTTAATTATAATATCTTTTTAATGAGGGAAAATGCTAAATTCGCCACCACGCCCCCTTAGGCCACTGAAACTCACTTCTAACCATCCCATCCTGTATATCTTCTCATTCTGATTCCAAAGAGCTATTACAATAAGGCGTTCTACCTAGTATTCCTCCCGAAATTCCACCTTAAGTGTAATTAATTGAGTGAGGCCCATTAATAACTTTATTTTTTGAAAGTTGTCGGAATGCAACAAAACGAAAGGTAAATTGTGCAAATGATGGAATATACCAAGCAAATGGCAACGAACCTCATAAAAACTCCTCAAAACCCCTCCAAATTCCCCTTGGCCCATTGAGGACGCCAACCTGCACATGTGATCTGTCTACCCCCAACTCTGAAATTCCATCCTAACCATGTCATAAGGAACAACAGAAAAAAGAACATCACAAATTTGGCCTTGTGAAATTGACCAATTCAGCCCTCTCTGCAAAAGTGGACTCGGCCTCCCTAGATCAGAAGTACAACCTCCCTCTAAATCTGGCAATTCGGCTTCCTCAGGTGAACATTTTGGCCTCCTCCTGGGATTGATATTTCGACCTCCCTGAGTAAACAATTCGATCTCCTCTTACAACTGGAAATTCGACCTCCTTGCAACAATAATTCAACCTCCTCATAAATCTAGAAACTTGGCCTCCTCAAATAATCAATTTGGCCTCTTTTGCAATTGATCGATTTCTTAATTAGCTAGGGTGGTTGTGCAACCAATGAAATCAATCACCAACAACTAGGGTGTGTATCTCAACACCAAAACTAGAAACATTTGAGGATTTCTCCCTCACATAGTAGTTACTCGAGCCCCTTGTCAATTCACAAATAAAATCTCACATATCCCTTTGCCTCAAGTCTCCTCTTCTTTTATAACTTTCCTCCTCCAAAATACCATGGGTAATAATACCATGAGTCACTTATTTTTCTAAAGTGACTTTACCACCTTTTATTTGATTATTAATATAATATTTACTAATTAACATGTTGACCCCCTTTTCTCTTGCCAATAACCTACAGGGATCATGGTTGGCTATGACTTCAATTCTCTCTGCTAGTAGGGATTGGAAAGGGACATTACATTTTATAAACATGCTAGAGGTCCATATAAAGATGGTTCATGCCTCCAAATATGTAGGGATTAATTGATCCGGATTTATGCAGGAACACAACAGAATACACATATAGCTATAGATACAGAGATGCAGCGGAAATAATGCTTCATTTTATTAAAATCAAATGACTGAAATAAACTAGCTAGGGTGCAGGTAGCGTATCTCTGAGAAGAGATGTGGCGGCTAGAGGCCTTTGAACTGTGTTACAAAACAAATGACTGAAACATGCTTGTAGGAATAACAGAAATGAGTGGGCGAGGGCACTGGTAGCGTATCCTTGAGAAGAGATGTGATGGCTACAAGCCTCTCCACTATGTTACAATACAGACATGATGGGAACAAGCGATCTAGGGCACTGGTAGCGTATCTCTGAGAAGAGATGTGTCAATTACCAGCCCCTGAGCTGTGTTACAATGATATTCGAAGACCTATTTATTATTGAGAAACAATGTAAAATCCGAAATGTCCAAAAAGCTAACCCTAGGAGATGAAGCGCCGTAAATTGGTGTTTCAACTTCCCTAAGACGTAACTTTGGCATACTATCTCTGTTTGACGCGCTCAATAGCTCATTAGAAATATCTATCCGAAGACTACAACTTTTGAGTCAGCAACATCATTCTACGACCCATGTTGCTCCTAGTTTCCCCAAAAAACATCGTTTATGGCCTCAAAACGGCTCTGGAAGTTCAGGACCCAAAAAACTGCTAAAAATAGTAAGTTATGTTGAAACTTACAAATTGAAAGAACTGATGGTGGGGGTTCAAATGGAATCGGTGGGTGGCCACCAATATCTACCTGGATCATTAAGTCCCCAAAACAGCTTCGGGAGTGCAGGACCCGAAAACCTGCTAAAAATAGTAAGCTGCTGGAAGTGAAGAACTGAAAGAGTTGATGGTGCAGGTCCAAATAGAATAGGCGGGTGGCCACCGATATCCACCTGGATCATTCTTCCCTCCATAGAAAGAAATGGTCCCCATTGCGTTAAGTTCCTCTATGGGGTGGCAAATTCTGCTAAACTTGGTATTGGATTTGTCCAGGATGTTGCGGACGTTTTGGCAGACGTGAAGGAACACAACAGAATACCCATATAGCCATAGATACAGAGATGCAGCGGAAATAATGCTTCATTTTATTAAAATTAAATGACTAAAATAAACTAGCTAGGGCGCAGGTAGCGTATCTTTGAAAAGAGATGTGGCCTGAACTATGTTACAAAAATGAAAGTTGTTTACAAACATAATGTAAATAAACATCTAGGGCACTGGTAGGCTTATCTCTAAGAAAAGATGTGGCGGCTACAAGCCTCTAAACTGTGTTACAAAACAAATGACTGAAACATGCTTGCAGGAATAATGGAAATGAGTGGGCGAGGGCACTGGTAGCGTATCCCTGAAAAGAGATGTGACAGCTACAGGCCTCTCCACTGTGTTACAATACAGACATGATGGGAAAAAGCGAGATAGGGCACTGGTAGCGTATCTCTGAGAAGAGATGTGTTGGCTACCAGCCCCTAAACTGTGTTACAATGAGGCTCGAAGGCCTATTTATTGTTGAGAAACAATGTAAAATCCGAAATGTCCAAAAACCTAACCCTAGGAGATGAGCACCAAAACTGTGGGCCCCGTTTGGGTAAATTGGTGTTTCAACATCCCTGGGACGTAACTTTGGCATACGATCTTCGTTTGATGCACTCAATAGCTCGTTAGAAAGACCTATTTGAGGACTCCCAGTTTCCCCAAAAACCGTCGTTTAGGGCCTCAAAACGGCTGTGGAAGTTCAAGACTCGAAAAACTGCTAAAAATAGTAAGTTGTGCTAAAACTTACAAACTGAAAGAACTGATGGTGGGGGTCAAATGGAATCGGTGGGTGGCCACCAATATCCACCTAGATCATTAAGTCCCCAAAACGGCTCCGGTAGTGCAGGACCCGAAAACCTGTTAAAAATAGTAAGCCGCTGGAAGTGAAGAACTAAAAGAGTTGATCGTGTGGGTCCAAATAGAATAGGTGGGTGGCCACCGATATCCACCTACATCATTAAATTAGGAATGTGAAATGTACCCTTAATAGAGAAATATGCATAAAAATATGTAGCAAAATACCCCAAAAGTGAGATGTTGCCACATGTGCAACAAGGCCTTCAAATATGTGAACTCAACAATGGAAAACTCCTCCAAATACATTATGTGAAAGAAAAGTAATGAAGTAGATCTCCATCATTATCTCTACAAAGCATGATAAACAACGTGATGCTCAAACCACTGTGTCATACTGAGCTCCCAAAATTCACATCTCCTAGTACTTGCATCTGAAAAAAATTCCTCAAAAAATGCAAAATGAACTTGCATTTTCAAGTGGTAACAATGGCTAAGGCCATATTTATATCATTTGTTGTATACTAGGTTTCTAGTCAAGGAAGCATAGTCAAAGTTGATGTGCAGGCTCAATAGCCTCTTCAGGTGTGTGCCCCTGTTTTCTGGGCCCGTAACACCTCTTGGAAAGATGCCTCACTTGAGTTGTGTAAAGCTCTCATTTGTATCATTACTTTGAAAGTTTGATCCATTATACAAAGTGTGATAAGCCTTAGGGAAATTATATCTAGCATTTTTCTCATGGGATTGGTATTTTCTCCTGGGCATAATCTTGCATTTCTGTTTTGAATGGACTTGTGCTCAATTTTTGCACCCTCTCTAGCACACTTGTGAAACCTTTTTAGAATTTGGGTGAGATTTGGTTCCATTAAACAATTCATTGCCCTCGTGGTGTATTTTGGTTTTTAGTTTGGCCAAGGGATGTCCTTGTGAAATTTCTAAAAAACTATTCAAGATTTCTTTTTCTTTTGTTAAACACATACAAATATTTTATTAGTTTTTGAGCAATGTACGATGCTTTAACATGTTCTCAACTTTGACATTTAATTTGACAATTTTTTTAATTGAATTTAAAGTTAAGAAAATTATTTGTATTTGTTTTTTAATTTTTGTTTGAATCTATGAAGTAATTACTAATTACAACATTTGCTTAATCTCTGTAGAACTTTATGGTGATTTTTATCTTTTTATGTACTAGAAAGCCTTTCTTGATCTTGTTGTAGCCAAATTTGAACCTGAACAAAAAGTAGGTTACCCAGCTCCAAGTATCATGTCAATCACTTGACAAACGTAAGCACTTTACTATGAAGAGTCTGCAGGCCAGAAGACTAGTACACTATCAAGTATGGTGTCAATCATTTGACATGAGTATATACTAGAGTTTGTGCTTGTGTGCATGTGTGTGCACATACAAATACCACATGCACCTATGGAGAAAATAGACAAGATTAAATGTATCTTTTGATTGAGAAAATTTGGGAAGCAAAAATGTTAGTATTTATAAGAAAATTCTCAAAGCTTGATAAAAGCTCAGAAGAAATTATAAAATGTCAATAATCATAAGAACAAATATACAAATGGGAAATGCTTCAGGAAAGGAATCCCACATTTTGCTTCCTACAGAAATGTAAGAATGATTACCTTCCTAAGGGAGCATATATCATGACCATCCATAAACAAAGTGCCATTATTTGGGTCATAAAGGCGTATTAATAACTTCACAATTGTAGATTTCCCTGATCCCGAAGGGCCGACGATTGCAATGCTCTCACCTGGATCAGCTGTGAATGATACACCATGCAAAATCTGCCCCAGAAAGGTCAATTTCAGAGGCGACAACAATAAAGGAAAACATAATTACATAAGATGCATTGCGTAATAGAAATTTCAAATAATTGTTTCGAGTAGAATCTTATTATTTCCTGTTTTTGAAAATCTTAAGCAGCATTAAAGAGTTACACCATCTTCTACTGATAAGATAATCACCTTTTTGGAATTCTTATAACTGAAATGAAGATTGGCCACCTTCAATGATACACCTCTTCCTCTTTTCTGAAGCTCTATAGGTCCATCTTCTATAGAGGGCTTAATGCTACATAACCTCAAAACTAATAAATTACAAGAATTCGATAAAACGAGCATCGAAAAAGTGCCACCCACAAAATCCAAACCTTATAATATCTATGTTTCAATGCAATATCAAATAGAAAAAAGATCAATCAAAAGTGTAAAATAATAGTTCATAAAATAAAATGTAAAGCCTGCAAAGAACTTAATACAAAGCCGCAGTGAAGACACTACATTTTTATTATCCCATTCTCATAAAAATAATGTACTTTCCATATCGCCAACTTTAAGTAGCTTAAATGCAGAATTGCAAAGAAGTGAAGCATACTTAGTTGTGTCAAAGCATTTATCTGAGCTTTATACCTCAGTGGTGCTTCTTACAGTTTGCATCAATAATAACTGTAACGCAGACACTCAAGCTTGAGCAGACAAATTTAATATGATGAATGAGAATTGCACAGCCATTTTGAGCTCCACCATGAACGGGAACATAGCCATATATTGTCAGTCCAAAAGTTAGAAAATTCATAATGAGAAGATCATATTAGAAAGAGCTCATAACACCTGTGAACTTCCATATGTGCACTTTAGAAGTTGCATTCATCAGTTTTCCCATCTTGCTAGTGCAGTCAGGGTCACAATGGACTCAATTCACTGGAGCCTCAAACTCAGCAGACTATATAGAGTGGTCTGTAACTCAGATTAGGACATAAACATGCTACAGGAAATAAATGGCCATATGAGCACACAGATATTATAAGAAACCGATTATGCATAGGGGAATTGTCTACAAATTCTCATTACTTAGTAAAAAAAATACATGCACGGAATTCTGTCACACACCTCAATGCTTTACTGTTGGCTCTCAGTTACTTCCTGTTACCACATATATTGCATGGGCGGGCGTTCAGTATGATACTATGGTCTTGTATGTAATATCCCAAAAGGGAATTTTCAGCAAATCATGACTCAAAAACGCATTCTTCAGGAAATTATGCTTAAGCCATCATAAAAAGTGTTTATAAACACTCAGAAACCCACTCCAAATACTGCAGCAACCTTTACTCAACTTTTAGGGGCAAAAAGGTGGGGAAAAGTGAGGATTTTGGCCCTAAAATGGGTATATAAGAAAATCTGCGTAAAATGATGGGTCAAGGTTCTGGAATATGTTATAATAGGTCAAGAGGGACTTCCATGTTGAATTTCAGCTCAAAAAAAGGCGTTTTTCTAAGTTAAACAGTTCCTCCTTCCCGACTAGTCAATAAAAACCCTGATTTCCCAAGACTTTGAGTATGCAGGAATTTGCTGAAGCAAGGGCAGCGTATTTTCTGAAGGAATATGATGTATAACACTATAAATAATCAGAGAATGGGTTTGGGAGCATGGAATAGGCTTTCAGCAAGGATAAACAACAGTTTTATATAGAAACCCCTCAAGAATGATGTGCCGCAAGACAAGAGAATAAACCAGAAACCCTACAGCGTTTTCTGCAGTAGCTGTGGGACAGAAGATGCATATATAGCCAATAATAATGTATAGCAGTAAGAGAGAGTACAAATCTTGAGGAAACAACCTCTCAAGAGAAGCAATACAAGCTCCAACAACACAAGTACATGATCATGAATAACACTGCTATTTCTGCATAAAACCAGGCTATGAAAAACGCAGTCTAAGATAGAATGCTTCTCCAACACACAGATATGATAATAGATGGCCCAAATACAATAGGGGAGCAAAGCTCTAACCCTTATAAGCAAGAATAACTCAATCCTCCAAGGGATTGGCTGAAATGCACAATACAACAAAAATGTTGGAGTTGTTGGGCAGCTACTGCAACTCCAAACTGAATCCAAATAGAGAAGGCTGAATATGATGAGCAACTGAAGTATACCTCCTCCAATAGATCTTCAAGTGGAAGGCTGATCCTTACACTTGAGATCTTCCCCACAAATCAACCGGCAAACTCTCACTGCAGATATACCATAACGCAGTAACTGAGAGGGACTGCGCAGTAGTGGAATAAAACTCTTTGGCCAAGTGCCAAGATCTACAAATCAGCTCCAAGGTCTCCCAATCTAATCCTCCAAAGAGAAGAAAGACTCTCCCTCTGAAAAATAAGAGAAGGAGGTGGTGTCGCAAAGTCACCACGGCAACACCCTACAACACAGAATTACGTTGCTGCAGCAATAATGCTGTAATGGAGGATGATGCTAAGAAAATAACCTTGCCCGAGCAGGCACTCGAAGTCCCCCGGGGCTAAGGGTGAGATCTCCGCACGGAGACACTCGGTGCACTAAGCAGTGCAGCAGACGGACTAAACAGCCAGCGTGCCAAAGAGAAGACAATATGTCCCACTCAATAATCAATCAACCAAATATCCAAGCATGAATGAAATGAGGAGGCTCCTCCATCTTTTATAGTGTTGGTTTCCCTCCAAAACCCAACGTAGCCTCTCTCTCCTCCACATCCTCATCCTTATCCACATTCTCATCCTTATCTGCGTAGAAGCTTGGAGAAACTTCTAGAGTGTACATAGGCCCCTTCTCCACATGGTGTTGGGTCCCCCCTTGACTCCCACTTAAGTCACAACGTTGTGCTACTAGGTGGATGTCTTATTTCATTTAAGTGAGTTTAGACCCTCTTTACTCACTTTTTATTTATTTATAAACTATAGACGGCAAAATAAACAAAATAGAATATTCCAATTTGTTGTCGCAAATTAGGAATATTACATTGTAGTAGTTTCAAAGTAGCATATATGAACATATTCCAGAGTTCAGACATCATGAATCATACATCTGTGATTATCAAATATTGGGTAGCAGTTTCCCCAAGTAACATTTCATGGATGCACATACCTTTACAGGCACGACCCTTATGGTTCACTGAGAAATCCCAAGATTTCCTAGTAACTGACTACTATGGCAAGTGCATAGTGCCTTCAGGTAAATCAGAAATGTATTGAAATTTGATGCAAAGAGACTCATGCCCCTGGTATCATTTTTCATTACATTTTTCACTATCTCCGGGATATGGATGGCTTCCTTGGTGGCGTACTTTGTTAGGAGGGTGTATGACATCACCCCTTTCTCACCCCTTTGAGTATCATGGTATCATTTTGTAGTCTAACAACTTTTTCATGTCTCTGACTCATATTGGAGACATATTGCATGTATTTTGACACTTCCTAGTGGAGATTACACACAATTTATTTTATTTATGATTTTGAATTTTCCCTAATCGTAGACTAAGGTTTCTAGGATTAATTATTTAAAAGAAGCATGATCATCAATTTATCATGGGTTCCTTGGTCATTTTGGCCATGAGTCCTGTTACCCCTCTTTCAACAGGGGTACCCTAGAAATTTTGACCATGCCATTTAAAATAACCAACACAGTGCCACAAAGATGCTAAAAATATACTTCAAACAGCGATATATAATTTGTATTCAGTTCAGAAAATTTACATATCACTGATAGGGACTTACAACGGAGATATGAGAGAGAAATACATGAGTAGAGGACAACATACTTTCGTCAAACACTTAGGCTGTAGATGCTAGTATAAACACAAAATTCTTTGTTGCACAAACAGCAGTATAAACTCAGCTCCTTTGACAATGGAATGTGAAATTTTCAAGCTGGAACACTACTACAGTGATAGATTTATTTCGCTTACTTATTTATGATAAGTTATTTACAAATTTTCTTCCAGTAAATTCTGAAATAAACACAACTGCAGTAATCACTTAACCATATGCAGAAAATAGAACAGAACACATATAACACAATAGAAACAATCACATGAACACAGTTATTTTTGGACAATTGTCCTCGGAAAAACCCAATGCGGGAAAACCGGTGCAACAGATGAGGGTTTGTATTATTCTTCAGCAAGGAAAATCTTTTACAAGAATTAGACGAGCAGACTTCTAGAATACACCTAAGATAAATTCCCCAAATCCACTAGGAGAATTTCTGACACCCGGAAGACACCCGAGCTCCCTTTGTGTCACTCTGATTGGTCTTATGCGCAGTCCCTATGCTAGACTGCGTCACTCTGCGTGGGGACTCAGTGTTGCTGCTCAGCGCTGTCCTATGTGGCCCTCTACGTCCTCCTCTTGCCTTTCTTTGTCTCTGCTGACTTCCCCTTCCTTCTTCTGCCTTCGCAACTCTACCTCTGCTACTCCTCCTCTTAAATCGAATTCTATTCCTTCAGAATCAATTTCCTTTAGGTACTGAGTGTGTGCCCGGCTTGCTTTCCAAATGACCCTCAAGCCTTCTCTTATAATCTTCTTGTTGAAGAATCAATGGCCCAGATTAGACCTCTAATCAATGGCTAAGATTAAAACATGACTTGATCCTCATTCTCTAGAAGATTCTCACCTTTTTTTATTAATAACCTTTAATTATTTAATTTCCCTAAGTTTAAACTTAGAGACCACATTAAAATAATTAATTATTTTAATAGAACATGAACCGAGTGGAGTTTCCACAAACAGTTTCTGGGTTCTTTGGAATACTGATGTCCAAGCCTCCTCACAAAATATGAGACTTGGAACACTTTCCAATGCTACAAAAATCAACATGGTAGTCATCCCAATCAGGGAGTGTAGACCTAGCAAATAATCCCTTTGAACAGCCACTCGACCTCTGACCAATAATGTGTGAAAATTCCTGAATACAGTTATGCAGAAATCCTACTATAGTATCATGGTTTACTTCTCCTACTTGATAAAGAAATACAAGTTATCTTTAGAAATAATATTCAAAAAATACCAAAGGAAACACAACTAACAGCCTACACATGCAGATCATTTACTGAATATTACGCTCATTCAAACAAAGTGACACACGGATTTTTGAACATAAGTCCCTGAAAAAACCCAATGCGGGAAACCGGTGCTGTAGATATGAGGGTTTATTATTATTAAGTAGATTTTGGGCACAACAAATATGGGCACCAAATCAAGTTCATCCGACAGAGAAAAAGTAGATCTGCAGCTAACCTGTTGTTCTAAGACCAAAATTCTGACTGATCCACACCCTCAAACCGGATTTACAAGACTCATCCAAGATCTGGACCTAGAAACCCCAGCGCTACCCCTGAAGCCCCAGCGTCAGCCCTGCTAGGCTCTGCATACCTCTGCGCTACTCAGAAGGGGACTGCGTAACCCCAGAGTGGGTGACGCAGTCCTTACGTTGCCTTTGGAGGCCTCTGCGTAACTGTGGAAGCCTTCTAAAGCTGCAGCGCTGCCCCTCCTAGGCATGTGTATCACCTGCGTAGTGGTTGAAGCCTCTGTGTTGTGTAGCTGCTGCTGCTGCCCTTGCTCCTTTGCGTTGTCCCTGAAAGTTGCTCCTCTGCCTCTTGCTAACTCTTGGCTCCGGGATCAGATCATCCCCTCAGCCAATACTACCCCTCGCTGCAAAAAACTCCTCCAGAAATTCTTAGCAAACCTTGCCCTAGAATTCCAGCTTAGTTTCTCAGCTCTGCCTCCGTGTGTGTGTCTCCAACTAGCCCTCAAGCCTTTCTCTTATACTTTTTCGTTGAACACATCAACGGTCGAGATTAAAACACTTATCAACAGCTGAAATTAAAAGATTGCTTGATCCATGTCATTTAGAAAATTTCGCCACATGTGTTAATTAATTCAATTTAATTATTTAATTTCCCTAATTTTAGTCTTAGGGAATACATTAAAATAAATAATTATTTGAATAACTTTAACACCAGATGAAATTTCTCCAAACGCTTTTTGGGTTTTGGAGGTGATGTGTTTCTTAGCCCCTCCACAAAGTGTTAGGGCTAGAGCACATGCGATGCTACCCCAACTACACAAAATCTCAACACTCCCTCTTAGCATGGAGTGTGCTCTAGCAATACATCCACACCATGTATCACAAGATCTTAGTATTGGTTTTTGTGCTGCTGATGCTTGGCCTGTTGCCCTTCATCACTGTGTTGTTGCTGCTCTTCTGTATTGTTGCCCATGACGATGCCACCGCCACTGCCACATCTGTACTGCAGCTCCCTCTCAATCTGCAGCACCGTGTTGTGAACTGCTGCACTGCAGCTCAATTCCTGAGAGAAACAACTGAAAACTCCTACCCATCTTTGACAGACAAGTTAGTTGGGTTGCATCCTCATCACTGAAGCTCCATAGGCTGTTGCTCTGCGCTGTCTTATTGAAGCCACTGCGATGTTGCGGCTCTGCTCTACGTAAGCCAACCTGCACTGCGTTGTTGAAGTCACATCAGCCCCTCTGCGCTGCGCTGCTACGATGTTGTTGCATCTGCACTGCGCTACTCCCTCTCAGCATCCAGCTCTGCCTCTACTCCATCTATGATTCTATGCACCCACTGCTCCACTTGTCCCACTATTGTCTTAAGGCTCCGGTAGCACAGATGTGATCCAAGAGTTGGGCTACTCAAGGATCCCGCCACCCTCTCTGTAGCTACTGACCCGCCCTAGAATCTCAGATTAGCTTCAGTGCTCTGCCTCTGTGTGTCTTTTCAAATGACCCCAAGACTTTCCTTTATACTTTTCTCGTTGGAAAACCAACGGCCATAATCAGATCTTGAATCAATGGCTAAGATTAAAAAAAGCTTGATTTGTGTGACTTAAGACAATTTCATCACATGTTTAATTAAATTCACTTTAATTATTTAAGTTCCCTAAGTTTAAACTTAGGAAATACATTAAAATAATTAATTAATTTAATATCTCTTAAACCAGATGAAATTTCCCAAATCCATTTCTGGGTCTTGTAAATCAAGTGTATTATAGTCCTTCCTCAAAATTTGGGAGCTAGAGCACAACTGATGCTACCCCAAATACACAAAATCTCAACACTCCCTCTTAGCATCAAGGGTGAGTTCTAGCAATACATCACACTATGCATTACAAAATTTTGGGCACTGGTTCTGTGCTACTGATGCTTGGTCTGCTGCCACTCAACTCTGCATTGTTGCTCCATTCTGTACTACTGCCCAGTGAAGCACCACTCATATTAAGACCCACTAGTCTTCGCGGGTTCTATAGCGAGCCGGGTCACTCGCATAGAACCCGCGCTCTCTACCCTTACCTGCTCAAACTCGTATTAAACTCGCCTACTCGCATAAGACCCGCGGGTTTCTCATAGGACCGGTATCGGACCCCTATAAGACTCGTCCCACAACAAAAGGCAATTTTTTTTTGGATTTTTCTCAAAAAAAAATATTTTTCTATTTTTTTTGGAAATGAGGTGGAGGAAAAGGAAATTTGGAGGGAAGGAAATGCTTTATAAGCACCTCTCTCCCCTTCGGAGTAGCAGCACTGGCGGAGTGAGCACTAGCGGAGTAGCAGCACACTGTAATAGCAAGGCGGAGTCACAGCACTAGCGGAGTAGCAGCACTGGCAGAGTAGTAGCACTGGCGGAGTAGCAACACACTGTAACAGCAAGGCGGAGTCACAACACTGGCAAAGTAGTAGCACTGGCGTAGTCACGACACTAACGGAGTAGCAACACTAACGGAGTAGCAGCACACTGTAACAGCAAGGTGGAGTCACAACACTGGCGAAGTAGCAGCATTGGTGGAGTAGCAGCACACTGTCCAAGTAGGCTTCATGATCTTTGTTTCATTAATTTGCAGCTTGCTGCTTGCATGTAATTTTTTTTTTTTAATTTTATCTAATCAATTCAGTTTTATTTTATTTTGTTCACTTGCAATTTGCAATTTTTTTTTGCCTTGTGGCTGAGTTTCTCAGCCACACAACGACCCTGTGTGGTTGAGAAACTTCGCCACAAGGGCCTGCAGGTTGCCTCCTCAGCTCGCAGGCCCTATGGCTGAGTTTCTCAGCCACACAGGGCCGCTGTGTGGTTGAGGACTGCAGTCTACCTCCTCAGCCTACAGGCCCTATGGCTGAGTTTCTCAGCCACGCAGCGGCCCTGTGTGGCTGAGAAACTCAGCCACAGGGCTAAAAAAAATTTAAAAATATCAATTAGATTTTAAAAATCTTAATTTTTTCTTCCCGATTTCGTCACCATGCCACCAAAGGGTTCT